>JABUQX010015044.1:0-39647 GCA_015478945.1 Trachelipus rathkii
GATTAGTACAATTTATGTTTACATACTGAGAGTATCGCAACTATTCGTCGGTTTCGGAATCCCTGTGGAGTATACTTCTTTAACTATATCACCATAATGATCTATTATAAATACTATATATATTAATAATAATAAATAATTATAATATTAATAATTATAGTAATATAATAAATAATATTAATATATAATAATAATTAATATAATATAATTAATATAATAAAATAATAATATTAATAATTATGAATATATTATATAAATTCAAATTGTTATATAAAGAGTAATTGCGGAAGTAAAATATGAGATTGAATTTAAACGTCATAAGGAAAAGAGCATATAAGTGTCTCAAAAACAACATATTAATCAACAGCTTAAACTCGATAGATCATCGATTCAGTTAAAATAACAAGAGGAATTCCTCATATAATCATTATGGAATGACTTCTCTCTTCCTATCTACTCTCTTCTCCTCTCTCTTCTCTCTCTCTCTCTCTCTCATCTCTCTTTCTCTCTCTTTTTCTCTTCTCTTTCTCTATCTCCCTCTCTCTCTATCACATCATTCTCTTCTCTCTCATTAATCACATTCATCATCTGCATATCATTACTCCTCATTTCACATCACATTCATCTCGATATCGGATGATTTGGACAACTTATCACGTCAGATCAATTCTTGCTAAAAGATCATAATTCATTTACAACTATAAATCTTGAAATAAATAACTATAGGATTAATTACAATATTAATATGGGAAGGACTAATTGAACTTATAGTAGACGTGTGATACGAGTCCCTTCTCCATCAACCTTTTGTATGTGAGTCGTCATTAAAATAAATTATACACTCCTTTCTTGAGTTCTCAACACAGAAGAGCACTTATTTAAGTTTCTAAATTTTCTTATAAAAATTGAGCATATATCTGAGAGAGACGGGTGCTATAGTCTCGAGTGCAAGGCCAAAGACGCTTTAGTGAACCATAGACTCTAGTTAGTGTATGAGTCAGTTTTGCTTCATGCCTTCTTTCGAAATTTGACATTCTTGCTTAGGTTGGATAACCTTAAATTTAGTTCTAGATAATATGGTCTCGTGTGCAGATGCCCTCACTATAGATTTAGTTAAGTCTGAACTACTAATTCTTTCTAAGAGCTGGTCTCTTTATCTTAGTTGGGAATTGTATACAGGTATCTTCTCTGTGGACTTAGGGAAATAGATATATATATAAAGTAATAGTCACTTTTCTATTCAATATTATTATATATATTAATAAATTATATATATTATATTATATAAATTTGTTACTTATATAAGATATTTGTTGTGATTTTTAATAAAATTGAGCTTGTTAGTTTTTGTATATAAATATCTCACTATGGAATATTGGATTCGTTATTCGAATTAATTGTTTCATTAAAACTAAATTATGCTTACTATTATATTATTTACCTGAGTAGTTTGTATAATATATTATATTACCTAATAATATTATACCAGGGTTGATATATCAAATTACAAAACATTGCTAGGGCGGAAATCAAAACTCGGGAGGCTTGGATTTGTAGTGGGCAAAAAAGAGGGTAAGGGCAAACGTTATCAGTTTATTGATCACATTATTATTTATGACGATGTTTTCGTATGAACGACTTCGTTTCAGAAATTACGACGATTGGAAGGTACCACAGTTTAATGTCTGTAGTGTATCAGAAGTCCGCAATGTAAAGGAGATAACTTCTGACGATTTTATAAGGTTAGTTGACTCAATTTTAATGTGTTTGTGCGTGAGCGTAACATAAGTACTGGTACGCTTCGAGAGTAAGCACGTATGGCAATACCTTTACTTGCCAAATTCATCTTGGATTCAGTTACATGTGCATCGATTACGAATGGATCACACAACTCTTCCCGATGAGTTGAACACCGACATGAGTAATGAAGTGTTTAACGGAGTGACGTCACGAGGATAACGGTAAAATGGGACGAAGAGCGCACCTCAAGTAACCAGGAACTGGTTCCCGACTACAGATAAATCACCCCACCACACACTTAGTTTAGTGCTTCGCCTTCATTGAAGCGCTACGCAGATAATGGGAACCTTTGTCCCCGGTGCAGTGCCATGACAAGGTACCGCGATAATATCGATAAGATATCCTGCGTTTGAATGAAGGTATATGATGCTTGAGTAAGAGTCGCCAACGACCGTGACTATGCTACGACGCTCCATTGCATGCCAACTGGGTTCAATAGAGCAAAGCTACTCCATGCATACCACACTAACAGAAAGTGCAAGGACGTTGGGCCAAAGTTAACTTTGCCCCTCCAAGTGTCGAGATTGCCCCGTGTGCGTTCCTGACAACGGAGCATCGGATAATTCTGCCTTTCCTATCATATGATCTTTGTATTATTACCGATGAGGCGTGCTTCACAAGGGATGGCTACTTCAACAGCAGAAACAGCCACATATGGGACTAGGACAATCCGCACGCAATGTTCATCAGAGTTTCAGCGCAGGCGAAAATTTTACCGTAAACATCTGGGGTGGAATTCTTGGGAATTATCTGGCTGGGACCTGTCATCCTTTCACATCGTGTTGGTCTATGGACCTGTCGCACATGTACTAAACTACTCCAAACACACTTTCACCGCAGACTTCATAGAACACATACCCTTGCGACCCGCAGAGAACTTGTGGTTACCGAACATGAGACGCTTTAACCCGCACTCTCACCCCCAAGTACTGGGCGAATCTCATGCAGAGATCCCACCACTGACAATATGGATAGGGAGAAGAGGGGACCTGTTGCGTGGCCTCCAAGATCGCCCGACCTCACGCCCCATAGATTATATATATTCTTGGGGGCATGGGATAGACGTGTTGATGTTATACATTAATGACACCATCAACACAAAGAGGAACTGATTCAGGCGATTATAACTGCGTTTTATGATCAAATCCGACACATGATGAAGGGTATGTTCGTATAGAGTCTCGAGCAAGGCAAGTTGGCCAGGCGATGTAGCGAATGTTCATCAGGTATAGGGCAGTATAACTTATTGAACACACCTGAGTAATTTTTCCTCCTATAAAATTTATATATTTCATAACAACTACCATTGTTTTTAGCTTTACACCCGCGTCCAATACACATACGTTGTTAACAAAATATCCTTATTGTTACCTTAATTCAACCCCTGCGAGTAATCACAGATGTATAGTCACGCACGCCATACATAACATTAGAATATTATACCAAATCTCCGGTTACGAGTTAACGGCGTCTGTTTCTAGCAACACACATTACGTGTGCAATTACGAATCTTTTTTATCGCAACTCACATCGCACACGCCACAATCTTTGAAAAGAAGCGTCGATACATACTCAATAGATTAATTACACTCACATAATGTTCCTTATCGTTTTTCCTCTCATCATGCCCTACCGGAGTTTGTTCGCATGAGTTTGAATCACCCTGTATATATAGTATATATTATATAATATATATAATAGTATATATATAATATATATATAAGTATATATATAAATAATAATATATATATATAATAATATATGAATATAATATATATATATATTAATATAATATATACATTTATATATATATATATTATATAGTATATATATAATGAAATTAATATATATATGATGGTTAATTGTGTGTTAATTATGTCACGTAATACAAGTCAAAAAAATTAATTATTTACCTTCTCTTTCCTTTTAATCTTCTATTCTACCTCTCTCTCTCTCTTACATATCATCCTCTATCTCTACTCTCTCTTCTTTACTCTATCTATCTCTTCTCATATCTATTCATATCATCTATGCTCGTCTTCTGTTCTAGTCGCCATTGTATTATAAACCAGTTTAACCTTTTATACTAAAGAGGGGTGAAGCACCGGAATCTTATCTCGCATCGCACCCTCCACTAATAATTACATTGCGCAAGTTTCGATTGGCCATCCTTGGCCCGTACCATAAACGTATCACACAAAATTAAGAATAAATCATATATATAATCTTTGTATACTTGGTGCAAATAAGATAATATAACCTTATTAACAAATCTCTGTTAAAAGAGTTAATTTTTTTAATTTCCTCTGTTGGGGAAAGACCGAAGTGTGAGTGATCATATACGAATCCATCAAAGATTAGGGTGAGGAATTCCAAGTCCGGATTCAAGTTCAAAGGCCGACATGCTACCCAATACAAAAGCGTCGAAGTGTCAATAGTTTCCAGATTTATAATGCTGCTTAATCTTACAACAGCGGTTTTCCAAGCAACGGCTCGCGTACACAAAACTACAGCTAGTACGAGGGAACCAAATTTCCGTCCGCATAGTTTTTACGCACTGATCTTTAATACTCATTAAGCCAGTAGCTTATAATTAAATATTAAACACTCACAATTAAACTCACTGTAAGCAAACTATAGTCACCAAAACTCAACTCAGTCCACTTATAATTACTTTGTGCTTTTCACGAATATGGCAACTTTTCTATCCTCTAGAATTCAAACCTTTGAGTGATAATGATGTACCTACACTAGAGTCTTGAGCCCTTTATGGACTCTAGTCGATAACGAAGTCACTGTCGATCCCATAGGACTTATAAAGGTTTTAGGAGACCCCACTTAACTCTACAATAACGAAATCGTTATAAGTTAAAAGACGTCGGAAAAGTGTTTCGAGTCTATCTCAGTTTCCTGTGTTTCAAGAAAATGAACTAATGCTTTCGTCTTTGACTTTCTCTTTGTCACTATATAGAAACTTTATCAATGGAAAGGGAGAGATTACGTTCATAAATGAACTCTGCGAAGCACTTCTTATAAGAATTTGTGACTGATAGAATTTTGTAAGAGCATTCTTTGTTGTTATAGAAAGTTTTTATGAGGGTGATGCAATAATTTGATAGCCAAGAGAGAGAATGAATGTTTAAAGATTACGCAAATTTAGAAAAGGTAAAATAATCTGGGATTTGTATTTCAATATGAATGAGTATACGTATACAGTAAGGTTGATTATGTTTGATATAGGTTGGATATGTTGGATTATGAGGATTTCATTCAGATACTACGCAATTAAATGATACTAAAAATAAATTTAAAAACTCCTTTAGTTATATATCCCGTATGATTTCTGCAAGAGACTCACAGAGATATAAAACATATCAAAATAATGAATGTTTTCGAGAAGAGAGAGAAGAGAGAGAGAGAGAGAGAGAGAGAGAGAGAGAGAGAGAGAGAGAGAGAGAGAGAGAGAGAGAGAGAGAGAGAGAGAGGAGAGATATATATAGAATAAAAGAAGATATAGAAAAGAGAGAGACAGAGAAAGAGAGAGAGAGAAAGAGAGAGAAAAGAGAGAGAGAGAGAGAGAGAGAGAGAGAGAGAGAGAGAGAGAGGATGATAAATATAGAAAAACTGATGTTTCAGACCCTTGAATTGTAAAAAATTTTTAAAGGTCGGGGGTTGAAAAAAAATGAAGATCAAAAGTACTGTATTAAACTTTATAACGTTTGAAAAAGTGAAGGAGAGCTAACGATAAACAATATAACTTAAGTTGGTTTAAAAACAAAAAAGAAATAATTTTGGGGGGGGAAAACCCAAAAAGAAAGATCCCACCCGGAAAACAAAAAAAAAAATGAGTAAAGAAAAAGATTGAAAAAAAATGGAAAGGCAATAATCTAAAAATCTGAGAATGTTGCTCCTTATATAAACACAACATCCACTTTTGTGAAAATTGAGAATAGATAGGTAATGAGAACCGTGGTATTAATCGCATCTCCATCTCTTTCTACTCTCTCTTCTCTCTTCATCTCCTCGTCCTATCTTCTATATCAATCTCCTCATTATCTCTATATCTCTCTTACTCTCTCTATTCTCCTCTCTCTCTCTCGTGCTTCGGTCAAAAACAGAAGGTAACGTTTGGTAAAAAGACAGATGGGGTCAAAACATTTTTTTAAAAAAATGTCAGATTATGATGCAGAATTAAGGAAGTGAGGAGTTCAATGTGCACTAGAGAAAACGTTATATACTATATAATGAAATAATAGAACGTCACTTCCTCAATACCAGAGGCAGTTAACTTTGAAGCATTACTAATTGAAGAATTGGTAACGATTGATTGAGTCTTGTGTTGGTTACAACCTCAAGTAACTCCAAGGGATCATTCAATGCACCCATTTTTAATGTTTGAAAAAGATGTGTACATAGAGTGTAGTAAATATAGTATATTAAGGAAGGAAAAGTGCTTTCGGAACTTTAGAACATGTCTGCAAGCACTTCTGATGTAATTTCGAAAAGTTTGTTAAAATATACTTTATGTATATCTAAATGTAGCACAAAAGATGCAAGCTAATGGGCACATGAGAAATACAGTGGGAATTAATCTCAGCCCTCGCAAACCTCGTCATATGATTAATGAGAGAGAGAGAGAGAGAGAGAGAGAGAGAGAGAGAGAGAGTGAGAAGAGAGAGAGAGAGAGAGAGAGAGGAGAGAGAGAGAGAGAGAGAGAGAGAGAGAAGTAGAGAGAGAGAGAGAGAGAGAGAGAGTTGCCTTCATTCTTCATTCTTCTCATATCAAGTGGAGTCAATGAGTTTATAGCACTGACAAGTTAGTCAAAGACAAATAATTATAAATAATCAATAGGAACAACTAAAAATGAAAAACAAAATAAAAACAGGTTCAAACAAGCCTTTGGGTGAAAATTAAAGATAGATACAGGAGGGTGAAACCAAATAGGACTCTCTTCCAATCCTCCAGATATCACAGATACTCAAGTTTGGATAAAAATACACTGCTACCTTTTAGCAGATTAAAGGGGTGGTTATACTCGGTAGGAAAAAAAAGTAACCAAAGGTAATTGTAATATATATATATATATATATATATATATATATAAATATATATATATATTATATAAATATATATCTATATAATATTTTCAAATTTAAATCAAATAGTGTGTCACATTTAGAACAAATTATATTGAAGAGAAAAATGCATACAAATATTAATATATATATATATTATATATATATATATATAATAATATAATATATATATATATATATAACTATAGAACAATATATATATATTATAATATATATATTATATTATATATATATATATAATTTATATATATATATAAGATTATACAAAAAATATCTTCGTTGCCCTTCAGTAAATCTTGATGTTTCTTCTTCAGTGTCTTTCTTTCTAAAGCATCATTTTTCGTGAGTAAACTAAGTCATGTATATAGTTACCGAGAGAACAAATTATGAAGCAGAATTAAGCTCTGAATATATTATTTCAAGAGCATTAAATATTGAATGGGTCAAGCTTGGGAAATGCTTAGAGGAAAATTTTCCTTCAGAATTAATAGAAAATGTGAAGAGAATGTTTAGATAGCTGGGAAGAATCTTAAGTTTATTTTATTACTCATGCTAGTTCCCTTCTTTTTTTTTTTTTTTTTTTTTTTTTTTTTTTTTTTTTTTTTTTTTGTTTTACACCATCTGGTACTGAGGTATGTTCTGGAGAATAAGTTATATACCTATGAATATTATCTCCTATTATGAAATATCACATAAATGGTATCTAATTTATTTTTTAATTTCCATCAACTATATAGGGAGGGTGTTGGGGGTCCCATTAATTGTCTCATCTGCATTTCTAACGGTCTGAGTATACTATGGATGCATTACAAATACATAAGGAAGAAATCTCACCACAGTCCGTTTACTTTGATATACGCAAAAAGGTACTTGAAAAACATAATATTGTATCATTAGGCCGTGAGTATGGTGGTAGATACGATATCTTGTTATTTTAGGTTCTCTCCATAAGAATGTAAGAGATAATTAAACAGGCCGAATGCAGATGCAATAGAGAACAATTTATATTCCTGATGAGTCATTTTATTAGTTTTGAATTTCTCTGCATATTCAATTTCATGAAATACTTTTCAATAACTTTTCTATGAGTTAAATTAAATTATACATAATTTGATTTTCGTTGATGGTATAAGATATTGTAAATTATTATAAATATATCAATTTATATATTCAATAACTTTAGTTATCCTTAAACCATTTTCGTTGAAATAGGAATCCAAGGTAATTATTATTCAAGTTCCTATTCTATTATAATATAATATATATCACCGTATATTATACTATATTATAATATATATAATATATAATTATATATATATATTAATATTATATATATTATATTAATATATATATATATATTAATATAAATAATATATATAATTATATCATTAATATTATAATATATATATATATAATATAATATAAATATAATATATAATATATATATATATATATATATAATATATATATATATAGTATTATATATAATATATATATATATATATATTATATATTATAATAATAATAATTAAATATATAATATATATATATAGATATATATAAATATATATATATACTACTTTATATTAATATATATATATACTTATATGTAATATAGTAATAAATATATATATATATATATAAAAATATATATATATATATAATATATATATATATATATAATATATATATAATATATATTCACTCAAATACATATATAATAAATATATAAATATTAGGATAATATATTGGTTTGCCTACTCAAGAATTTTGAGCCACGGCCGTCACTGATTCATGATATAGTTATATATACCTACTACTAGTATATAGGGTATAAATGCTTTTATAAACAGGAGTGTTTTAACGATAATATATGAACGAGCGATGTAATCGATTTATTTTTTTCTATATATTATTTACGAAGGCATAATAGAACTAAACAAAGGTATGACCTCTTATCATAATTTTTAAGTATATTTCTTATATTATTTCTTTTTTTTTTAAATACAATATGAGTGAAATATTACTACTCACAAGTAATTATAAATCGTCACAATGAATTAGTCAAAAAGATCAGGGTCTCTCGGCCTCAGCGGGGGTGACAGACGGGGGTCCATTCGTCCCCCCCTCTCTGTACACCGTCGCTCGTGAGAGCCCTTAATAAAATAAATAAAAAAAAGAATTAAAACATAAAATTTAAACATATAAAATTTAACACTATATATAAAAGCAACATGTTGGCAAACCTTTTTCTACTTTATTTATCTATTGGACTTCAAGTTATACACTGTCACAGTGCATGGGTAATCGGATTTAGTGTGAGCGATAATTTCGATATATATATGTATTTTATGTAACATTCCTTTTAAATTTATATGCTTATATTTATATTATATAATATATAATATATATATATATATATTTTTAATTATAATATCATATAATATTATATATATATCTATATATTAATATATAATATATTAATATATAATATATATTATAATATTATATATGATTATTATTATTTAGTATATATGTACTATATTATATATTATATGATATATATTATTAATATATATATATATATATATATATATATATATCTAATATATATAATATATATTTATTTACCTATATTGGTTAAATTGTTACCTTCACAAGGGTTGTCCACCTATACACCCCGTTTTATGAAATTTAAAAGGATTTAATCCTAAAAAAAAATAATTTAATAAAGAATGGTAAATAACTAGAAAATTGTCGTCTCTTATTTAGGAAAAAGAAGTTACCAGCTTTCTCATGAGTTGTAAAAAACCTCCTATTAGATTGTTATTAAAAATAAAAAACAAAAAATTTTTTTATTTTTTGAAATCACAAGGCTAAAATCTAAAATAAATAATAAAAGAATAGGAAAGCTCAGCAAATTCGGCTAGATCTCTTTTAGGAAAAATAAAAGTACAGCCTACTTGAGAAAGTTAAAATTTCGCCATAGACTTTTCTATAAAAAAACTTAGTGGGTACCTCGTGCTCGTATTTTATGAGCCATTCACTTATTCAGGATTATGATAAGTATATTGATTATCAATTCCACATATTGAATTAATTCTCTGTGTATACCTAACAAACTTATTCTATAACCTGGACTTTAAGAGGCTAAAATATAACTCATAAAACCTGGATCGAATCCATATTGAAAAGTCAGGGGATTATTTATAACAACTTTGAGAAGGCTCGTAACTTTTTTTTCCTATAAGAAGATAGCTGAACATTTTCGTATTCAGCTATTGCTCATAATTTTAGAGATAATATACCTGTGATTTTCACATTAAAATTCGGGGTGACATACACCTCTGGAGTAACAATTACCATTATATATATATTTATAATATTAATACTATATATATATATATATAGTATATATAATATATATTAATAAATATAATATATATATATATATATTATATATATAATATATAATATATTATATATATATAGTTAAACTATAGTGGGTACGTTAAGTGCACAAGGGATTTCTGCTAGGGGGGGGGGCTAAATGACGTTGCAGTGATTACTATATTATAATCAGGAATACATATAATAATATATCATATATATATAAATGCTTATTAGTATGATATAATATATATATATATATATATATATATATTAAATATTTAAATTATATATATATATATATAAATATATTTAAATATAATTAAAATAATATATAATATATATATATATATTAATATATAGAAATATATTATTAATAATTTAAATAAATATATATATTATTATAAATAATATAAGATATAATAGATATATATATATTTTTATTATGTGTATATATATATGATATTAATAAGATATATAAATATGAAGCTATATAATTATAATATATATATAATAGATATATATATACATATGATTATATTATATATAATATAAATATAATGAATGTATTATATATATATATATATAGAATATTTTAGATAAATAATATAAATATATATATACTATATATAATTATATATTATATATATATATAATATTATACTGTTCAAAAATGGCTGAAAAATTAAATATTATTTTCTGACAATTGTTTTTTTATATATATGTGATTTTTTTTTTTTTTTTTTTTTTTTTTTTTTTTTGTTTTTTCAGTTTTTTTTTATTTATTTTTTATTTTTTTTTTAATTTTTTATTTTTTCTTATTTTTTTTTATTTATTTTTTTTTTTTTTTTTATATTTTCATTTATTATTTATTTTTTTTTTTTTTTATTTTTTTTTTTTTTTTTTTTTTTTTATTTTTTTTTTTTTTTTTTTATTTATTTATTTTTTTTTTTTTTTTTTTTTTTTTTATTTTTTTTATTTTTTTTTTTTAATTTATTTTTTATTATTTTTTTTTTTTTTTTTTATTTAATTATTATTTTTTTTTTTTTTTTTTTTTTTGTTTTATTTTTTTTTTTGATCTGTAAGCTAGAATTATCAACGGGAGCCCCTCCGAGATTGATTTTAAACAGCTTTTGCAGTCGCCAAATGATTACGACATACTGAGAAAGAGTTCTAAGCACCTTGTAAATCTCCCACTACCCCACCCAAACATTCCGATCACATAATTTCTATGTTTGCTCATTTAATAGTCCAATATGATTCGGAAACACATTAAAAACTTTAGAAATAAATAAAAAACTATTAATAATAATATAATTTAGTAATTAGTAATTACTACTTATTTATCTATCGATTGATGTATTGTTTTTTTAGTTTTATTTTATTAACTAAACATCGTCTTGCAAACATATAGTGTTTCATAATTTTTTAATTTATCATCAAGATTAAGGGTAGGAGGGCGAAGTGTACCCCCCTACCCCCCTGCTACAGCTCCCATATATTATTTTAAATAGACAAGAAAAATGTCTTAAAAATAAAATGTGAATATACTATATATATTATAATATATATATTATATATATATATTATACTATATACAGTGGCTGCTCTAGACTTTGCGGGGGCCCTGGCAGCAATTGGACATGCCCTAGGACTTTGCGGGGCCCTGGGCGGTGTTTTCGTAGAAATCATAACACGACAAGTGAAATATTAAACAAAAGTCTCTAATAATATGATTATCTCTGACACAGCTTAATCTAAACATGTTATAAACTATCACTTAGGATCTATTAGAGATAAATATGGGAAATTCATATAAATTATATATATATTTAATTATATTATATATTATACATCTATTATTATCTATTATTTTATTATTATTATTTAATTTAATTAATTTATATATTAATTTAATTATTTATATATAATTAATGTATTATTATTATTTATTTATATAATAAGACATTACCAATTATTAGGATATAAAATAAATTTATTTTTTAATTATTAATTTAATATTTATATATTTATGACTACTATATATATATATTATTATAGATATATTATATATAATTATTTTAATTTATTATAATTAATTATTATTATAATTATTATTATATTATTAATATAATTATTATTATATTATAAATTTAAATTATATTTATTCTTTATCATTATTAATTTATTATTATTTAATATTTATTTATATTAATATTTATAATTATTATATTTATTTATAAATTTGTGAGGAGATTCCAGCCATTCTTATAAAATCCGAATATTCATTCATATATTATCATTCAAATAACTTTACATAGAGTCTTACAGGGAAGAAGAATATACATGAGTGTTTGGAATCGCTTGATCAATATATTAATGTTTATTTTATCTAGTGTGAAGGTAAGATCTGGTAAATATAAAAAATTTTCATATTAATTTCTATTCATGAATAGATACACTATTATCATTTTTATTAGCTTTTGCAGTTATTCTTCATTTCCGAGTGTAAAATTATGTTTTATTATTTATATTAGATAAATGTGTAAAATAATATATAAAATTTAATTGAATCATAATAGATTAATTAAAATTATTGATTATTATTATTATTATTAATTATTATGATTATTATTATTGATTATTATTATTATTATTATTATTAATTATTATCATATTAGTATTAGTTGCTTTTTTTATATTTTAATATACAAGTAATCCTTATACATACAAATCATTTTAGTTAAGGGATAGGGTACGAAATGATATACTTATTATCATTTTTTGATGGTAAATCGATAATGAGCAAGATGTTAACTGAAAGAATAAAATAATAATATAAGGAAAAACAAATAAATTTATTAAATTAATTATTTTAATTATAATTAATACATACCTTTCCTTCTTTCCTTGGCTCGCTGATTAGGATCTGTGATTTCGTTAATACCTTTTCTCGACCCGTCTAATTTCTTTCGCTCTGTTAATTAATATATATATATATATATATATGGTTAAATATATATTATTATAGGGTAGAGTACTATATGAGTATATAATATCTATATTAATATATAGTATATATATATAGTATATATAATTATATTATATTTTATAAATATATATATAAATATATATATAATAATTAATATATATATAATAGTTATATCATATAATCATATATTATTTATTTTAATATATAATATCATATATATATTAAATATATATATATTATATATAATATATTATATTATTATATTATCTACTATATATATATATTAATCTAATTATAAGTACTATAATTGGTTATGATTATTTTACATATGAAATTTTACTGTATATATATATAGGATATATTATATATATATATATATAATTATATATATATATTATATATTAATTAATACTATATATATATATATATTATAATATATATAATAATATATATATTATATATTATATATATTATATATATATATTACTATATACTGTATGTATATTGTATATATACATATATATATATATAATTATAGTTTTATATATATATATATAATATAGGTAGGTATATATATATTTGTATATATATGATATATGATATTATATTGATAGTTATTAGGTTAAATATGTATATATATAGTAGTTAGAGTATATATATATAATACATATATATATTGTAGGTATGTATTATATTACTATATTATATATATATAGTATATATATATATTATAATATAGTATAATAATATATATATAGTATATATAGTATATGTTAATGGATAATATGAGAGATAGTATATTAAATGATTGGATACATATTGTAATTATATCACACATTTTACGCAAGAATAGGACTATAATATTTAGAGAGAGACGCTTTGAAATACCTGTGTATCAACACTGTCGTTACTTAAGTTCCAGTTTATTTAATTAAGCATATACATAATATATATAATATATATATTAATTATATATATATATATATTATATATATATATATATTATATATATATATATATATATATATATATATCTATATATTATATAATATATTATATATATATGAAGTTGCTCAGTTGATAGAAGGTTATTGCATTTTTTAATGTAATCAGTACTATTTAAAATAAACTGTAAAAAGATTTGGTTATTATTTTAATTATTCTTAATTAATATGTATTTAAAAGATGTCCCTTTATATATAATTTAATTGTACTCATATTAATATTATAAAATGTCCTTAATTTTCAGATAACTAAAAAAAACTAATCAACAGAGGGTGGAGGAGGTTATGTCATGGGTATAAGATATTGCTGTTTTGATTGAAAGTAGAGATTGTAGCCAATTGTGTAACATCAATGAGAGGAGAAGTAGAGAATATGTATATTAGTTGTAGGGAAATTTAGATTTCCCGAATAAATACAATCATGGAATTGCTTTATGGCTTTGAAGTAAAGGCGGGATAAGTATTGGGTGCAAAACAAACTCTGGTTTCGAAATTAATCATCTCAAAACATTGGCTCTCTTGGCAAACATTTTTTGGTTTTAAAGGCTAAACCTTTCCTCTTAAGTTCTTTTTATGGTCGCTGAATCATCAGTTTGGTTTGAGCTTTTTTTGGTCGTAAAGTTGGGCGCCAGAGAGATGTTGAAAATCCGGTCTGTGAGCTCAGTTCTCAATTTGGAAATATTTGGTTAGCTAAAAAATCAATCTAGGAATCAATCTAGGAATCAATCTAGGAATCAATCTAGGAATCAATCTAGATTTATAAGAAATCCATTTGAGGCTTCACTTCAGGAAAAGGGATAGAGAGAATGATGGGGAATAAGAGAGAGAAACTTGAGGGTTTAGAGAGATTTACATGTGGACGCGTCTGATATTGGTGCCGGGGCGTGCCTGTCTCAGATACAGGATGAGGAAAGGAAGCCCATTGCTTTCATCTCCATGTCCTTCAATGGGGCTCAAAAAAATTATGGAGTGATAGATAAGGAGTTTTAATAAAAGAAGTGAAACATGAAGAAGGTTCCAGCATCGACTATATTATATATTATATATATTATATATATTATATAATGTACAAAATTATATACTGTTTTTCTTTCCATTTTTTAATTATAATATGTAAAGACAAAGACAGGTTAATGAGACGAACAAAGGACGTTCTCACTTTCATTTAAAAAACATTCCACATCGCTGTGCAAAGGTAATGAGTGAATTATTTTAAATAATAATAATAATAATAATAATAATAATAATGATAATAATAATAATAATAATTCTGTAAAAATATTTAAAGCCTGTTTTACTTGGTAATATTTTATTGTTTTAAAGATAAAGATGTTTGCTATATCTCATGAAATATATTTGTTAAATTATCTTTGAAATATTTATATCTTGTAATTAATTATTTATATTGCAATTAATACTTTATTAATTTTTATAAAATATGAAACTATAAATATTGGAGAATTTTGATGTGTTTGTTTTAAAATGATTTTATTATGTATTCATGAGAATATGATTGGAACAATTATAACTAATATAAAATTTACTTAACACTTATTTACATATTTAGTAAACTCATTATTGTAAAGAACATTTATTTATAATGTGTTTTCCATTATTTCTTTTTTAGGTTTTTATAGACCTGTTTTTGGAATTTGAAGAATTTTAGGATGTAGAAATAAAAATTATCAGGAATTGCCGCGTTTAATCAACCTCCATCTGGTGTCAGACGTAAAGAGTCCATGTATCACCAGACTGCCTTCCTTGCATCAGGATATCGTGGCTGTAATCTCCTCATTCTTTGCAATGGTCATTGCCGACTTCGCGTTTAGCACCTAGTATTGGCGTTAGTTCGACTACAAAGATAATAGACCGTAAGGAACGGTCGAGGGATTGCGCTTATACGAACCAAAGGATTTTCTGTGTCCACAAGAGCCAATTGTCATAGCAATTCCGTGAGAGGTGATTTCTTTGTCACCAACAGATGACTTCAAATCCAAAAAACCTTTGAAGCTGTTAAAGGTGGAAAATCATTTCGACGTTCAGTGAGTACAAAAAATTAAAGTTTCACACAAAAAACCCATTTTCACACTTAAAATTAAATTAAAAGAAATTACACAAAGAGTATATGTTTATATTATCGTCTTAGGACTTTAATATACGTTATGCTTAATTTTGTGGCAATTTCCAAACACAAAAGGTGTTAAAATTTAAAGTAAACACAATTGTTAGTGTTTCTAATTTACAAAACAAATTTTTACAAATTGGTGTCGGATAAAAATCACCAAAATAGCCAACAGAAAAAGGAAAAGGCTACTTTATAAATTTGAAATAAAAGTGTGAAAATAAAAAAGTTTTAGAGATCATTTTTTAATATATAATAAAATATTAATAAAACTAAATTTTGATTAATGACATTATTGTCCTTAAATTTTCATGGTTGTTTTTTTTTTGTTTGTTTTTTTAAAACTGATGTGGTGAATACGCCATATCCTATAAAAAGTAATTGTAAAATCAATAATTAATGTTAATAAATAATAAATGTTGGTCGTATTTGGCCAAATTATTATTATACCTATGCAGCTAAATAACATTTAACTTAATTTTTTTACTACAAATTGTGATAAGGGTGACTAACTGTCAAAATATTATTTCCACACTAATTAGCATAATAATTAATAATTAATTATAATAAATAAATTTAATAATAATAATAATAATAATAATAATAAAATATTAATAATAAATAATAATAATAATATATTTTACACAAATATAGTAAATAGGAAACATTATTAGTGAAATATAATGTATTTTGTTAAATATAGTGTTTGCCTATATAAGTAATAATGTAATGATAGTAAATAATTATATGCAATATATTTATATAGTTTATTTTATGTGTGTTGATACAATGTATTAACATAGTAGTATGTTATTTTGTTTAAATATTATAGTTTATTTTATTGATAAAAGCGCCCGGTAGCTCAGTGTTAGAGCACTCACCAAAAATCACAGGTGAGGTCCGGCAGGTCGCAACGGTTCGCGGTGGGAGAATGTGAGCAATTCTTCTTCTCTAGGCTTTGCTTCGTCCGTCGGAAGTTAATCGAGCTGTACACCCCCTCTAGTAATTAGGCATCTGCCCTCGTGAGGCTAGTGGTGTTATCTTCTGAAATATATATAGTAACGTATATAGATATATATATATTATATAATATATATATATATATATAATATTATATATGATATATATAATATATAATATAGTATATATCTAATATAATATATATTATATATAATATATAATACTATATTAAGCACTGGTTGACAAAGCCCAAATAAAAATTCTCTAGTTGTACAATAATATTCATTTGAACATTATAAACATAAGTGTATCTGTATCTTCATCAAATAATTAACTAGCATGCTTGCCCCTTAAGGATTTTTTAAGAAGCTGCTTTGGTTATAGGCGTTCTTCTTCGGTTTTTTGAAATGTATTTGGTGCTTACGAGACGTAGAAATGCCGAGTTTCGCCTTCTGCGTTTTTGTCATAACTTTGAGCACAAAAAAATCGTTAAAAGAATGTTTACCAAAACGTAAGGAATTCCTTTAATTCTGTAAGGATGCTCTTCCCGCGCTTTGCTGGAATTTAGTATCGTTCTACTGAAAAAAATATAAACCAAAAAATAAATAGCTTTGGCCGTTGGATGGCACGGTTTGAATTGATGCGATGTTTCATCAATAAAATCAGTTTGAAATCTAAAACTTTCTTCCAAATCGTGATAACCTCCATCACACAGTGGTTGAATCATTATTTATAATATACACCATTGTTATTTTTTTTGTATTTTTTTCTGGTTCTATTTATCCAATATTATTTCGACTTTTGTGGACTGTGCTTTTTTCCGAGTCTACAGAATACAGTGTTTGCTGATTTCTCGGTTGTTTGTATATCAAGAAGGGATTAATTTGTTCCTATTCGTATTTTTAAGAAATTTAGAAGTGGTCTGTTTTTTCAAGCGAAGATTCGAAATTGTCTTTAGTTTATATAGGTATATTGTTTTTAGATTTATTTAAACTTATTCTGCGGTTATTTAATTACGTGATTAATCCTTTTTTTTTTTTGTATATTATTTTGTGAAATGTTTAATTTAATAGTTCATGTGTAGGTTATTGTTTCCTTTGCTTTGACGTAGATTATATTTGTTAAACCTATTTTTTGTTTTGTTGTTGTTTTTCCCTAAAGATTTCTGCTGGTTATTCATTTATGGAGTCTGGCTCCGATATGTTAAATGACATATTTCCTTTCCTGCTTCCTTGTGAAGGTGATTATCGACACAATATTTGTAATTTTAAATCTTTTTGTGTTTAATTAACATAGTTTATCCATGGCGGACATAAAATTTACGATAAAAAGGGCTGAATAGAACAAAAATACATTTTAATTGACTACTGAATATCCTGGAACCAATGATCAATTTCCATCCATTAATATTTATCGCAAAGCTACTTTCAATCCTTCCAATATATCCACTGATTTTCTGCGCATGATGCTTCTGCACAAAAATTAGCCTCCTAAGCAATCTTCTTTTACGAAACATTTAAACTTTGCTAGTCCTCAACATTTACAATCTGAAATTTTAAATTATTAAAAAACATATCTTAGCAAGCTTAGATTCATCACTCAAAAAACCGTATAAGCAAATTCCATGTAAAGCAAATGAAAAATACCTATACGCCCCATAACTAATTAAATAACAACTCTTTTATTCTAACATAGTTACCCATTCCAAAATCTACAAAACAAACGACATTTGTTTAAAAATTTAATCCGGTAATTATATACCCAACACCATAAAAACAGTATTATGCTAGATTATAATATATTAATATATATATTATATATATATATAATAATAATATATATAATATATATATATATATATATATATATATATATAATATATTATATAAGTTATATTATATATACTATATATTAAATATATATATATATATATATATAATATATATATATAAATATATATATTATATAATATATATTTATATGTATATATGTATATATATATTAATTATATATATATATATATAGTAGATATATATATAGAATATAGTAATAATAATAATAAATAATCAATAATAATAATAATAATTAATAAATAATAATAAATAATTAAAATGAATAATAATAATAATAATAATAATAATAGAGTAGTAAGCTTAAGACATTTTATAATTTCTCATTTCATCCACTCATGAATATTGAAATCTGAAATAAATTGTTTTGTTACAGAAGAAGAAAGAAAAAGACGAATTAAACTTCCGATCATCTAACCTGTGCTGTGACTCAGCCCGGCAGGGACGTGAAGAGGAGGACACATCCGAGAACACCATGGAACATGGGCGATTCCAAGTCCGTTCAGGACTCTTTTACCGAGCCTCGGTCGATGACTTTCCTGCCTAAAACAAGAAGTTCCCCTGCAAAATAATGAAAAGAAGCGCTAGCCGAGGACAGTAATGATAATAATCTACTGAAAAAAACTAGGCAAAAGTTACTAAAATTAGGTGCAATATTTCGGACAGAAACGCAGGGAGGATTATATTATGCTTAGCACACCTGCTGACCCAGCCCTTAAATGTTAAGAATAGAAAAAAAAACACTAGTCACGCTACATCGAATTCTAGAAAGTAGAAGTACCATTAGAGACCGTAGATTAATGTACCGTAAATCTAGAGCAGCAAAAATTAAAGACCGTTTTAAGAACTCAGACCTTGTAGGTGCTGTTTTGCACTGGGATACAAAGCTATTACCAAACCGACTTCCCACCTACACCACCAAAAACCCCCCACACTCTATATATTATATATATATATATATAATAAATACACACAAAACGGAGCACACAACAACGACACACGAAACAAAACCATGTAGAGCCAAACAACACCGACCCGTATAAAAACAGAAGACCAATGTAGATCAGTAGTGGAAGGATGCGGCAAAACACAATTATATAGGCTCATGACACATTGTGTACCAGCCAGGGTCCTGTGGAGTCCCAGCTCATTCAAGAAAATTTTCCGACTTTCCGAACTCCACTACTCCGACTACAACCCTACTTGAAACCCATTACCGACTCGACTCCGACTCCGACTGTTCCGACCTCATTGAATTATTACCGACTCACGACCTCCACTCCGAGAAACTCCGACTGTCCGACTCCTCGACTCCGACTCACGAAGTTTCATGCTCCGAACTCCACTCTCTAGGAAAATACAACAATACCATACTATACAACTCCACAAGATCACACAAACCAGGTGAGGATATATAATACTATAAACATATATAATATCAATACCTATACCTATAGTATATATACCCCTTATATATATGAACTACGAACTACAATTCCAATAACAACACCCTATATAATATAATAATATATATATATATATACTACTATTATAAGTAATATATATATATATATATATAAATAAATATATTATACTACCTAAATATTATAATAAAATATTATATAACTCACAAGAGCAAGTATGTTGTTACCTGTCCGTAAGGTTATAGTAGTGAACTATGTGCTAATCTGCGAGACAAACTAAACCAAAAGAAAGGTACAGATCATAAGCGGTAAAATGCGTTCAGCATGGACCAAATCTTAGGGAGCATCGCCAACACGTCATACAAACGTGTATAACGTGTTCAGAAGAAGAAAGAATTGATCCCTCCAAAATCCGGAAATGAACTATTAGAGAAGTGATGGTGTGACGGCGTAATTAGAAACGGAATAATGAAAAGTACAACCGTTGAAAGATGGTTTCAATCAATGTGGGGAAAAGTGATGATGAAGTCGCGTTTGGTTAAGCGGATGATAACAGTTACCACAGTGATCTCGTGCCCGTGCTGAGAATCTTCAGAACGGCTGGGAGACCGAGGAAAAAAAGCTGAGATCTGAGTCAGTTATAAAGAAAATTGCCAGAGGACAACGAGAAATGTGAGAATTTGGCCCTAAGAGGCCCGAGAAGAAAGATACTTGAGGCATAATCAGATATATGTGCCTGCATCGGCACGGGTTTGGTGAGGAGTATATACCTCTATTGGCGCCCCACACTGGGACCAAGGGATTAAACCCGACCCACATATTGACCGAACTGACCATTAGCTGAGGGTCCAGACAGTCCGTGTCCCGGAAGCTTCTTAAAGGTCACCGACTTTTATATTGAGTCGAAAATGACGACCGAATGATCTCAAAAAAACGGTATAAATGGCCCCGAGTTAACGCTAAGTCGGGACTTTCCTTGTCTTTTCGACTTTCGTCATATTCTTCTTACCTCTTTTCTAGTTTCTAGTGAATGCTTCGCACCTAACCCCCATCTTGGATAGAAAGGAAGGGAGATGCTCAGCGCTGAAGGTATGATAGATGATCGAAGTACAACGGTAGACCCATGCTATAATAAACCCACAGTACCACTATACTTAACAAAAAACTTTTTATTAAACGCGCATAACACATATTTGTTTTAAACCTTTCCACTATCTTTTCAAATCATTATACCATAACACACCGGAACATAGTACAGTGAGCAACCTAACTTACACATAAACAGCAGGAATAGAGACCAAAACCCGCATATAACTAACTAACTAACTACAAAAAAAGTGACCACACTACATATATCACTATACCATCAAATAGAGCCCCCGAAAAACATAGTTATAAATAAACCCTAAAATAAACAAAAGCTACCGGCAAATACTAAACACTAACCACTCCCCAAGCCTAACAACACAATAATAGTTAAGTTATAAATAAAAAGAAAGATACACAAATAATATGAAAACGCCCGAATACCCTACAAATGAAGTAACTACCAAAACGCTAATGCGAGCCAGAATAACCCATATAATCACAATAAAACCCGACTAAAAATATCACACAAATAACATAATACAACCAACCAACAAATACACCCCAAAAGGACCGTACCTACCAGCATAACTACAAATATAAAGCAGATCATACTTAAATACGCAAAACAATAAAACATATAATATATATATAAAAAAAAAAATATACACATATTATATATAATATATATATATATAATATAATATATCACACATATAAATATATAAACATTATATATTATATAAGGGCAAAGAGCAAAAAAAAATATTACGGCGCGTGTCACACACCCGACTAAGAACCCATTGTCTCTAGCCACCACGTTAAGCAAACTAGTACTAACACAAGCCAAAGCCGACCACTAACCAATTACTAACCAGGCAAATAATACTAATATACTACATATAATACATAACAACCTGATCAGTCAACACATAAAGTAATATATACCAACATACTAATAATGACACTACCTCAATACAAAACATAACTGCATACATACATAATACACATACACATAATAACATCGCGACGATATAATATATATAACGCCAAGTACCATATAATAAATAATACCAGCGTACTACATACAACTACATAATATACTAATATATACAAATATAACACTATATATACTATATACTATATATATAATATATATATATATAATATATCATCAGTAATAATATAGTATTATATCAATACTATAACTACATCATAATATATATCCATATATATTTAATATAATATATAGCTACTTATACATATTATACTATATCATATATGGCAGCAGCCAACAAAAAAAAATTTCGGGGCAGTTTATAGAATTACAGAATATATATTGACTATATACTATATATACTAATAATATATAATACTATATATACATATATACTAGTAATATAATATCCTTAAATCTAAAGTCTATATAATAATATATATAAATATATAAAGAATAAATATATATATATATAACTATACTATCCATATACTATATTACTTCAAAATAAAAAGCGGAATAAACTAAAATAATGTAAACATTAAATAATAACGATGAACCCAATTAAAAAAAAAAGATAATTAATTCATATAAAAAATTATTAATTTTGATCTCTTAACAGCAAAAATGGATTGATAACTTCCTGTCGTTTTATATTCGTGAAAGCTCATGCAGAACACTCATTTAAACCAGTGAAATATTGTTTCGCCGATTTCACATCTTGATTAGCAAACGGTGTAAATTGAGCGTATACATCCTCTCTGACAACGTTTGCTATAGATATGGACTGCACATATACAAATTCTATTTTTCCAAAAATTAGCAACAATTATTGGATTAGATGTCGCAGATAATGGGAATAAAGTAACTTTCCTAATAAAGAATTACGTAAAGTATGGATCTGTTGATTACGCCGAACTTGCTCTCAACTGGTTGAAAAAATCATCAAGGAATACTAAAATTGCTGAACTTGCCCTAGATCTTTTCCGATTTTAAAAACTTGATTCTCCACAAGAAGAGCATACAATTTCTTCATTCTATCAAAAGCAGAAGTCTCATTGTACTTCCAAAATGTTTGAATAACTGCTTTCGAGTTGGATGTTTGCTCTGGAAAACCGCTCCCAAAACAAACATCAAACATTTCCAATAATGATTTAGAGCGAGTTGCTAACGTCAGATTCATAATTGATGCGGTAGAAGGCAATATGTGAATACATAATGAAAGTATGTTTGAGAATTTAAAGTTTAAAAGACAATAAATAAATAATAAAACTTATAGCAAAATTCTTGCCTTTTGACTTAAAGACTTTGCAAAAGATCTAAGTTTTTTAAATACAAGTTACAATATCTGCTGATTCCCATTGAAGCTGCCTCATTAAAGCTTCAAACAATGCTTTGTAAAAATCTCGATTAGTCGTAACAATCATCAGAAATTTAAGCCTCCACCCCTATCTTGTGTCATCGCCCATTCGTGAGAGCTTGCCAACATTATGTCGTGCTCCTCGGAAAATTCTTCTTTTTTTTATGGTTTTCTATTTAAATAGTAGCCACAGGCACATAATTGGCGAACTACATCTAAAATAGAGAGTCTAAAGTTGCATTCGAACTTGTTGCCAAAAGGTTTTTAAGAGGGTGTACGTTTCACTTATGAATGTAAACTAGTGAGCCGGGCCGATGGAACACTCTAACTCGCCGCCTCATAGCTTTCGGACCGAGACACATAAACACCCTAAACACATTATTTCATTGACACTTTTACACCTATCATATTGTCTGTCCAATCAGAAAAAGTTAATCATTTAATATCAAAGTTCGTCAGTATTACCTCAGATAGACGATAAGGGCCAACATGAAAGACCATTTCAGACGGCAAGCCATGGACCTATCGAGACTGTCCAGTCAACTAAAAAATTAAATATTTATCAAATATATGCCCATGCGACAAACACAACCCACACACACCTAAAGCCTGTCAAATTTCCTAAACAAAGCCAATATAATAATAAAATTACACGCAACCCAGCCACAACCACTATCCAAAAAAAGTACAAAATCTTAGCTAAGTCATGCCTAACCACAAATACAAGCGTTTAATAAGATTTATTAATAAACTGGAATACCTGGTAGCTACAACATGCGGTATACTTTAAATAACAACTAAAAACCCGCCCACTTTGCCACCGATCAGGAATAACTATATGATCAAAACCAATCCATATAACCTATCTAATCCCTTCCTTTTCTTACAATAATTCGCAAGTGGGCGGAGTCACACCAAACAAACTCCTGCCGGGAAACAATACCATTATCAAAACCACAAATTTAAACTCTCTAATACAGAAAATCGAAGATCAAGAACGACGATCGTTTAACACGTCTTCCTACAACTCTTCCATATTGTCAATGTTCCCCTACGAAAAACTGTTCCGTGGTAAATATTCTGTATAGACCTTGTATCATGTTTCCCATAGAACATGGCAAAACGAACACACACTTTCGATAGGGACATAAATGCATATCGGACGATCGGCAATGATGAGAGCGAGAGAGAGGGAGCGAATTCGAGAAACCTAAACCAAGAAGTGTGGATGGGAGTTGTTTGTCGGAGGACGTTGGCAGGTAACAGCAGGGATGAAGATAATGAACCATACAGAAAGACAGAGAGATATTACCAGTAACCGAGGAAATGAGGAACTCTGGAGGATGAAAAATATGGTGAGAGAGGAGAAAGTTGAAGGCGGTAAATACTGCGAATTATACCTCGAGAGAGCACGGTGATTGTACTTAACAAGAAGGGGAGGACTCCAACCAAAAAAGAAATCGAGAAGAAGAGATAAAATACAACGAGACACACCAACCAATCAACGAGTCAACATAACACAAACATGACACACCCTCGAGTACCCGCCAAGCCGCAAAAGCACGAAGGTCGGACGCACCCACAAACACAGTGCAATGAAGGATATCAAGTATTGAATCCCGCGAAAGCGCGGAAACCTGCACAATTATCACTCAATACCCATGAATTGACCAAAGACAAACAATTAGAAGTAAAGAAAACACCCTCGGAAATAGGACAGAGTCTTAAAAAATACGATTTTACATAACCAATGCACAGCCACTAACCTGAAAGACCAGTCGACCACACTGCCAGACACTACGAAACGCAGACAGACGAGAAACCATCATGGGACGACATCCCCAACGAAAGAGAAGAGACGACGAAGAATCAGCAATACAACCGCGCGCGAGACAGAAACATCAGAGAATCATTTGAAAACAGCTTAATAGCACTTAGGAAAACGCGAGTCAATCGAGAAAATAAGCATCACTGTGCCCAAGAGTTTCTCTATATAATTCAAGTTTTCCTCCTATATGGCTCGATATTCCAAAATATAATGCGAAGAGCAGAAAAAAGCAGACTTCAGTCACGCTAAACCTTGCCGTTGACCGTTAGAACAGCAAGTCTCGACACAACAGTAACAGCCAATTCTCAACATCTACAAGATAGTAACAATGCTCTTAAGATACTCTTACGAAGTACTACATAAATTTCATTTCAACTATTTCTTTCAAGACTCGTAGCAGCAAAGATATTTATCTTAAAGTAATATTGGAAAATATTGTGTGTACAAGGTATTCAGGAAGGACCTTGACCTTATTTCTTCACGCCCAACGACGCCTTCACTCTATCAGACCTACAATACAGCTCCCAAAATCATCTAGCCCAACAAGCTTTTCCAACCAATTACTAATCCTTCCTAACTTCTCGAAAATGGACCTCAGAAGAACCGGTCAAGTCTATCGTACACGGAGCGACGAAAGTCTTTTAGTTTCCATCAATATACAAGTAGTTTACGATGAATCATCCTATTAACTTCTTGCAACTGAACTCACTCCCATGACAACCCTATTTAATACCAAAAAATGGGCCATAGTGTGGGCCAACCAAAATACCGAAAAATGTTATCGCGATAACCGATAAATACGAGTAACGAAACCATCGATCGATAACCGATTATCCGATAACTCGATGATAAAAATATCGCCGAATAAGGCATAAACCGATAAAATTCTGATATATCCAAAAATCTTTATGTCATTCTAATTTATTATAAATTTAAAAATGTTTTGTGAGAGAGAGAGAGAGAGCGTACAACACGACTTTGGTCTTTTAAGAAAAATGTTACAAAATAATCCTTTCATATGGTTTTAATTTCAACACCTAATTATTATTATAGCATTAATTACCTATAAAATTTTTCAGTATTTCTCTACCGACAACCAACTCCACTAGAAAAAAATAATGGAGAATGTCAATGCTCACCCTTGCTTTCAATCCAATACCTTGCTATAAAGCAAACCAATGAACTTCATTTTATTTATATTAGAAAAAATTTAATTTTTACCCTAATTTCACCCTGTGTCTTCTCCAAGTAGTTTTTTGAAAATATATTTTATTTTTCTAAATTTTTAGCTTCTCGATGTTATACGATTCTATATGTATGCTAAAAAAAGCCAAAGCATAAAAGGATTACATAAATCAATTTTGTACAATGCAAAATCAAAAAAAATAAGTTAATAATAATTAAGAAATCCAATATAAACACAACTATAAAAAATCACCTAGGTTTTGGCCTCTCTGCGGCCCATCACTTGTAAAATGACTTTGCCTCATGCTCACATCCTCCTATGGTTAGCAAGAACCCTTAAAGGGGATGAAATTGATGAATTCATTATCTGAAATTCTTGAGCCTCTGTAATACACTTATCCAAGGAGACGAGAAAAACAAGTCGCTCCACCCGCAGTGTAGACAGCGCATTGCATATCGACTGATACCCGACCTTATAAAAGATGCAATCAGAAGCACCCTTCTATAAGTTGTTAAAAGCTAGCCGTCTGACAGAGGCTGTCTGTGCGATTTCACCAGCAGCCACTTATATATACAAATGAGAGCCAGCTTTACTCCTTGATTGATCCTTTTATGACCGTTTTGAAACCACACTTGAGTTCATATTCTAAGCTTCACAGACAGTACATCATCAGCATCAACAGAAAATGCATATGAACAGTACGTACCGTCACCCTCTCTTCCATGTCCCCGTCTATCTCCCCGCTGCTACATCGCTGGGCATACTGATCAGAGGCGTCTTCGAGATAAACACGAGATAACGCCCATAACTCCACTTTTCTCCATCACAAAGAGGAACCTTGAACCTCTACTATACGAGCCACCCTTGTTTCATTCAAAAGAGGCCCTCAAGCCACATCTCAGATAGCGAACACTTACGAAAGGTAGGAAGTCAAATTGCGCCAGAAAGGTACTCCTTCCATCTTCAAAAGCCCGCTGAAGAGAAGAACACTCGCTTGGCATAATAGAAAGTCAAGTTACAGCACATCAATAGCTTACTATGACCAAGAGACACAGTATCGCAGATACTGGAAGAAATTTTGCGTCCATACGGTCTTCAATTCAATACCAGTTTTTTATTACTAGTCACAAATGACAGGGTGCAAGAGACCAGACATCAGGCAGACCTCCAGATAACACAGTTTCTCCCCTCGGAACTTTGATCCCAAAGCCATGCACGACGAACCTGGAATGCCAATGACCTGAAATTTAATATGAAAACAGAACAATTATTATTTAACTTAGGCATTAACACTGACACGCAAATTACTCTGATTTTAGCTAAAATGTAAGAAGATCATAAAGAATTTGAAATAAAACGTCCTCTCTCAAGTACTTTAGTTCTATCTATTACTCTAGTCATAATCTGACAATGTCAATTATAATAACTATATAATTATAATATATTATATATATAAATATATAATATATATATAATATATATATATATATATATATTATAATCATATATCATATATATATATAAATATTATTATATATATATTATATACTTAATATTATATATATAATATTTATTATTATATATATATATATATAATATATAATATATATTATATATATATAATATAATATATATAATATATATATATATATTATCATATACAATAATAATATATATAATAATCATATATATAATATATATATATATATATATTTATATATACTATATAATATAACAAAAAAGTATCGCGATACCCATTATTGTTATTGATAAAAGATTTTATCGGATAGCAAATAACCCGAAACACGTTATCGCGGAAATAATATTATCGAATATGTTATACAGGTAGTTGGAAAAAAATTATCGCGTTAAACTGCCAGACACAGAAAGGTTTGGAAAAGAATTTTATCTCGGATTAACAAGAAAACCCAAACGCCGTCCTATCCGCGATAAAATTTTATACAGCGAAGTAATTATTGGCTATTTCATTACCGCGGGAACAGCATCAACAGGAAAATTTTTGCACCATTGTAAAGTGCAGATGCAGATTGTAGAAGTTGTCTTCTTCAGGTTAAACTAATACCCTAATAGATTGATCGAAATTACTAGACAATCAGCTAGCTCTACTATTATATAAAGTTATCATTGTCAATGAACGAAAAATTTCTCTTCCGTACCATGGGAGTCTTTATTCCACTTCGCTCTTAAAATAAGAGGCTATAAGGTTTTGAGGTATGAACTTTATAGAATGGTAAATCCAAATGAGTAACATACAGGTGCTGTTAAAAAAAATCTTCGAAGTTGCAATTTGCACTTTGTGAGTGGACAGTTGAAGAAGTTCAATTAAAACATTGCATGAAGTGATTGAAGATCATTTTCAGCCACAAGGGAGTCACAAGTTTTTATAAAAACTTTGTTAGTTTATAGTATTAAAATTTCCTGACTTCGCAAACGTCTATCTCGAAAGTTTATTCCTGACTCCGAACTCCACCTCTGTGAAAATTACCGACTCCGACTCCGACTTCCGACTCCACCCTCTTCAATATTACCGACTCCGACTCCGACTCGACTCCACCCTCTTCAAAAATCCTCCGATCCCGACTCCGACTCCGGCTCCGACTCCGCAACCCTAACGTACCAATCGAGCATGGTACCTAGCATTGGTAAATAATATAGGAGGTTTGATGCTCAAATCCGAAGCCGCTTGCTGACGCCTTGATAATGGTTTATAGATGAAAAGACTTGAGCCATTTTTGTGATCACCTGAGCACCTTAATACAGGGCGACTTTAAAGTACGTGTACCTTAGTTGAAAAAGCGCTTGGAAGAAATATTTTACATTTGGCTTGTAGGCACCATATCTTGGAGGTTGTTTTTTGAATTGCAGTATTTGAGTATTATTAAGTATTCAACCAACTGTCCTCATACCAGATGTGCTCAAAAGAAAATTTCTAAAACACTATTGGTTGCGAAATCAGGTAGGGAGTACAATAAACTACACCAGCAAAGTAGGTATGTAACTCATTTGCTATTTAGAGGACGAAAACTGTTTGAAAACTAGTTAAAAAAAATTGAAGAAAGGAGAAATTCTCTTTTCTTCTTTCTTCTTTCACAAGAAGATGATGAAAAGCGTACAGCCTCCGTTGAATGATTAATCTTGAATAGTTCAAAATTATGTTTGATCTACTTAGCGTAAACTTCTTCCCCGCATTTAGAAGTGTCTCTTTTTAGAAAGCACCTGGTTGCTTTCCATCACGCCAGATTGGATGGCAAAAGTCCCATCTATCTTGAAAATAATCAATTTTTATCGACACCAATTTATTGTGTTGGTTGAATTTAAAAAGACAATTGAGGAATATTGTCAACTGTAAAGATTCGGTATTGCTCGGCATGTAGTTTCGATGCACAAACTTTGCCGTTTGATTACGGTTCTATCTCCTATGATGAAGAACATCTATAAAATTAATATTAAGAACATATTATAACCACTACCGATCTTAAGAGATCAACTGGATCTATCTCACAACTAAAATCTCAATCTCTGTAAATATTTAAAATTTACCTTTTAGTGGTAATGAGATGTGTAATCTTAAATCCAGATGACATGTTTTGTGGTATTGCTTTAGTTATTTGATAAAAAGTTGGTATCAAAAAAAATTAAAAAGAGTAAATTGTGAGGTCCTACTCTTTACAGGATATCAATTAAGATGAACTTTGATATTATAATGTAATAATTAAAATTTCAATCAATTCCACATGGAAGCTGCAGGAAAATTTTATTCAGTGATAATATTGATCTATGATTATCTTTGTCTCAGAAACAGAGCTTGGCTTTCTTCATCGCTTCTCAAGTACCCTCACGATATTTACAGTCACGATGACAGACGCCCCGGAATTTGAAAATCAAATACTATTTAAAATGCCAAAAGATAGTCGGAAAATTAAAGGTTGTAAATGATTATACAGCTGAAAGAGGAGTGAAATTGATACAAGATTATAATAATAGTCACTATGATTAATATTAAATGAGTGTCACAATAACAGAGGGCAGCAAAATCAACCGTCCATAAAAGATACGTATAAGAGTAATCATATAATACGTCGTGATATGGAGGTTGGTAGCAGGAATGTCAGCCGTTTGTATCCCGTACGAATCGAAGCCACCCTTTCAAAGACCCACGTGTCTATATTGCATCGTTTCTATGTGTTCTTCGCTGCATTAAGTGTACTACTGAATAAATAAATAAATTTGATATTTCACTTTTATTGACCAATTAACCTTGTTTTCTTATTACATTTATTTATATCTGCTATAGAGTAATTAATCCTATAATATTATTCCGGGTTTAAATATATGTCATTTCCTCAAGTCTACATGAAAATTTTATTACGAAGATCACAAGTTCTTTTTAACCCTTCTTTTCAGTGCCAGGTTCAATGAAATAAAAACAGAAATTAAAAAATGTTACAAAAAAAATCTTGTCTTTATGACTTACACGTGGATTTCTATAAGTGTCATACATATGGATGCCAATGACTCAAACTGAAGCTACTTAAATTGAAGTTTCTCGAAAACTTTTTAAGTTTGATCAAGGAAAGGTGTTTTGAATCATTTTTTAAAGAAAAAAATAAATATCTCCCAAAATGAATATACCACTAGAAGGCGCAGTACTTAAACTGTTACGCGAGATTAACGGAGGGGAAATGGTTGAATTTTGGCCGAAAAAATCAGTGATTTTTCATTAACTTTTAGGGCATTGTGGCAACACCGGCGTTAGCGAATTGTCCAATAAAGCTAAACTTTGCTAATGTCTGGTTTTATTCACATAGCACACTTTTGAATCTTGGCCCCAAATGAAAATCGATAATATTTGATTTCTTAAAACCAGGCAATATATATTATATATATATATTAGTATATATATAATATAAGTAATGTATTAATGAACATTATAATAATATATATATTATATAACTTATATATATATATATACTAAATATATATATATATATAGTATAATTATAATGTATATAAATATAATAATTATATATATATATATATATATAATATATATATATATATATAATATAATTATTATATATATATATTTATTTATTTAATATAATATAATATATTATTATATATATATACTTTACAAATGAATATATATATGATATTATACTATATATATTAATTATAGTATATATATATATATATATATATATATTAATAATATATATATATATATATAAATAGATATATATATTATATTATAAATATATATAATATATATAATATACTATATATACTTTATATACTAACCAATATCTATAGTATTATATATAATATAATATTATATATAATTATATAATATATATTATATATATATATATATATATTAACATATAATACTATATATATATTATATATATATATATAATATATATATTAATATATATAATATATATATATATATATAGATATATATATATTATAATATATAATATATATATTATATAATATTATATAAAATATATATATATATATAATATATTTATACTAATATATATATATAAACGCGTAAAAGAAGGAAAAAGTTCCGCATTTGGCAAATCGGGGAAATTTAGCGCTTAAACAAATATGTAATCATTTCCCCCATTCTGAACTTCATCGAAAACATAATCCTCAAGTAAACGAATGTGATGTACAGTGTACCGTTCCCTTCGCAGGAGAAAAACAACGTGCAAACACGCGAAGTTCGACGTTTAGTTTTAGATTCGCGCAACACCCGAAATTACCCACACACCATAGCAGGTGTTGGTGGCAATGCAGGTAAACATTCCGCATCCGCGGAGCATCCGCCATATTATTAAAATCCGCAATCCGCGCTTTCCTGCGGATGTTGCCGCATATATTTAATTGTCGAATTGATAAAGAATTTTATAATTAAAAATGCTTAATAGAACTGATGTAATACCTTTAATCTCAATGCTAAGGAAGCATTTTGTGAACCATCTTCAATGAAAATGATGACGGTTTCTTAAAAGAATGAAAGATGTAATAAAACTAGAGCTAGAGAAAAACGACGTTTGGTTTTTGTGCAAACTTATGCCCTTACATACTATTGGAACTTACCTTAGATCCCCGTTATATAAAGGCAATTTTTTTCATACCCAATTTTGAAAAAAGTTTTAATCGTCACTTGTGTTGCAGTTTGAAAAACTTCAATCCGAATAGTCTATTAATTCATTACCTAAGACAAATCGTTACAGAATCCAACATCTTACAAAATAATCAATAACAATTCACTGGAAAAAGAAATTTTTCTACAGTTCCGAGTTGATGAAGAAACACGCGGAATTACCAAAAAGATGTACGTGCAAATTGGAAAACTATAATCACCAAGAAAAACGCACTCTCTAGAGATACAAATTGATTGAATCCTATTCAGTTGGTAGGAAAGTTAAGCAAAAGGTTTACCCCTACGCTTGAGTAAACTTGCAAGGAAACTTCAGTCCTCCAACTGGTATTCCAAGTGAGAAAAGAAAGTATTCAAGAATGCGCGGACAATAATGATGAAAGAGGAATGAAACAGACTTCTCAGCAGAAAAGGCCAGAAGACGAATCCACAATCATTGGATGTTCTTCTCAAGCACAACCTTTAGCCCTAATTTTTTGCACATATTCAAATTGAGCTTAATTGCAAAAAAGTTTAGATTGTACTTATTGTAACCGTGAATCAATCTTAATTAAGAGAGTGGAATTGTGGCTGAAAAAGGGTTGGTGTGCAATGAGTTATGGGGTCTCTCGTTCCTCACTCTGGAATGTAACACAATTATATTAATAGATGTGCTAAAACTCATTACACTATACTAATAATAATATATTAATATATACTAAAATACTGATATATTACATATATATATATATATTAAATATTATATATATTGATATAATGTACATAACATATGTATAAAAATATTATATGGCATTAATTATAGAACAGTCGGAATCAGTTGTTGATAAATTCCTTGTCTTGCTGTAGAGTGGTTGCTTAGTTCGAATCTTTTAGCGTGTCGTACTCTCTTCATCTCTCTCCTACTTCTCCTCACTCTCTCTGCCTCTCTCTGCTCATATATATATATATATATATTATATATATATATATAATGATATAAAATATAGTATATATTATATTATATTATATATATACTGATATATATATATATATTATATTATATTACTATATATATATATATATTTTCAGTTTCAGTATTTTTCTTTAAAGTTTTGTTTTTTTAGTTTTTAGGATTATGTTAAGTCTAGGCGTTTGGCGATAATTGTTTTTTAGGTAGATGTTACGTAAGTAACGTTAATCTTAACTTTAAACTTATTAAACTGTAACCTAAACTAACCTAACCATAAAACAAAAATAAAGAAAAATACCTGAAGCTGAAATTAAGTAAGTTATTAATATATATAAATATATATATATATATTATATATATAAATTATAATATATATTATATACTATACATATATATATATATATAATATATATATATATATATATAATATTAATATATATAATATATATATAAATATAATATCAAAATTATATATTATATATTTATATATATACAGAGAGGCACGATTGAGAGAGAGAGAGAGAATGAGGATGATGAGTAGAAGAATGAGTACGAGGAGGAGACGAGACGAGAGAGGAGAGAGAGAAGAGAGAGTGAGATGAGAGAGAGAGAGAGAAAGAGAGAGAGAGAGAGTAGTATCCGAACCTAACCAAATTTTCTGATCCCAATGCGACTCTCAACGAAACGACAAGAATTTCAACTACCACGTTCTTATATATATATAGTTATTATAATTACATATGTATATATATATTATATGTATATATATATATTATATTTATTATATATACTAGTATATATATATACATATATATATATATCTATACTATTTATATATATATATATATATATTATATATATAATAATATATAATATATATATATATATATGACAAAGTTAACTTTAACTTCCCACACGGAACGGAGCTCGGATCAAAAAAAAATATTTCACAGGTACCATGTCTTATGATACAATAAAATAAGATGCTTCTAGAAGTGTCGAAATCAAAATTTTTTTTTTTTTTTTTTTTTTTATTTTTTTAACCTGTTTTAGGGGCGAATCACCGTATATATATATATATAATCATTAATTTGTAAAGTAGTTACAGGCAATGTAGGGGGCTCGAGCCGACGGGGAACACAGGGGGGGACGTTTTCCATACCCCGTAGGGGAGGAGAGGAGGAACCCCCGCGGACACCCAAGTATACCAAAGAGCGGGGTTCCGGAGACCCTCCCCGAAAGGGGAAATAGGTCCTTACCCCTAGTTCCCGTAAGTGCCGATAATAGACCGACTCCTGCCATCTGTGCGTTATACCCTTGGGTATTCTATTAGTTAAAAAAAAAAAAAACAAAACAATACTAGAAAGTCTAAATTTATTTTAACGAGTAACGTAAAAAGGTCTCTAAATAGGCTTTCTACTTTACATGACTATAATAATTATATAACAATAATTTTTTTTTTTTTTACATTTCTACTTAAAATTTTACCAGGATTCCAAAAATGTATTCCTTTTCGCTGTAGCCTTTGTAGATTTTGAGATATGTTTTTTTTTTTTTTTTTTTTTTTTTGTTTACATTCACCCTCAAAACGTCATTTATGTATCATAGAGGCTACCTGTGAAAATTTATTTTTGATCCGAGCTCCCGTTCCGAGTGGGCGTTAAAACTAGCCTTCGCCATATACTAGTATATATATATATTATATATATAATATATATATAACTATATATATAAAAAATAACTATATATATTATATAATATAATATATATATATAATATATCAATATATTATACTATATATATATAATATATACTATTTATTATATTACACTAATATATATACTATATAATATAATACTATATATATATATATATATATATATATATATATATATATATATATTATATATATAATATATATATATATATTTAATACTATTATTAAGACTATATATATAGATATATAAATTATATATATATATAATATATATATATATATATATAATATATATGTTATAATTGCGTTTAAAACTACAACTTTTGGTTTTAAACTACAACTCATATCTCAAAAAACTACAATACGGATACAGGGATAAAGGAATACATGTGGACAATCCTGGTAACATTTTTAGTGCGTGAAATATGACATAAAAAAAATAAAAAAAAAAAAAAAAAAAAAAAAAAAAATCATATCTTAAAAACCACAATAGCTACAGCGAAAAGGAAACATTTTTGGAATCCTTGTTAAAATTTAGTTAGGAAAATGTAAAAAAAAAAAAAAAAAAAATAAATAAAAAAATATTGGCTATTTTTTAATTTAGGAGCAGACGCGCCCCGAGAACATTAGTACATTATATAGTTATATTATTTAGTAAATAAGTATTACCACGGCAATGTAGGGGCTCGAGCCGATGGGAACACAGGGGGGACGTTTCCATACCCCGTGTAGGGGAGGGGCGGAGAACCCCGCGACACCCAAATATACCAAAGAGCGGGCGTTCCGGAGACCCTCCCCGAGGGGGAATTAGTCATACCCGTTAGTTCCCGGAAGCGAGAAGACCCCCCGCCTGCCACGTCGGTATACCCTGGGGGTATTTTCTTTAGTTAAAAAAAAAAGCAAAATTTTAAAGAAAGTCTATTATTTTAACGAGTAACCAATAAAAGGTCTCTACATAGGCTCCTAAAATATTATTACATAATTATTAACCAAAATTTTTTGATTATTATTTTTTTACATATTTGTTCTGTAAAAATTACCAGGATTCCAAAAATGTATTCCTTTTCGCTGTAGCTAGTTGTCTAGTTTTGAGATTATTTTATTTTTTTTTTTTATTTTTTTTTTTTTTTTACATTTCCGCACTAAAATGTTTCCAGGATGAATCAACATATGTATGTTCTTTTGCCCCTGTATCTTATTGTAGTTTTGGATGATGAAGTTAGTAGTTTAACAACCAATTATCAACCTAATATATATATATATATATATATAATTTAATATATATATATATATATATATATTAAATATTATATAATATATATATATGATTATATATATATATAATATATATATATTATATATATAAAACATCCCATCCGCAATATCAAATTCAAAATCCGCATCACGCGGATGCGAATTAATAATGACATAACTGCTGCCAGGGTTGTGGAGTCGGTTCCAAAATTTTCCGACTTCGACTCCGACTCGGACTCACCCTCTTTCAAAAAGACCGACTCCGACCTCCAGACTCCCGCACTCCGACCTCTTGAAATTACCGACTCCGACTTCGACTCCGTCTCCGACTCCACCCTTTTGAAAATTACCCACTCCGACTCCGACTCCACTCCACCCTCTTGGACAAATTATATATATAATATATTATATATATATAATATATATATATATATATATATATATATTATATATATATAAAAATTATATATAATATATATATAGTATATATATACTACAACTTATAATATATATATATATATATATATATTATATATAATATTAATATAATGATGGTATTGTTGTTACCTGTGTTAATTATAGTAGTGAGACTCATGTCTGGAAATAATGGAGTTTTAGTCTTAAAGTACTAAATGTTGTTTCAGATGAACATCTTAGGGCGTGTAGTTGATAAGAATTGATAAATGAGGAATGAACGTATTGAGAGTTGTTGTGGTGTGAAGAAAGGTGTAAATGAAGAGAATAAATGAAAGTGACGTGAGATGATTTTGGTCATGTGGAAAGATGATGAGAGTTAGTTGGTTATTAAGCGGCATGTATAGTGGTGAGTGTGCTGGTAATCGACCGCCTGAGGAGGACCGAGAAAAAGTGGATGAGTCGTAAGGGAATGGCCTGGAGGAAGAAGAAATGTGTAGTTTGCGAAGAGGCGAGAAGAAAGGTGCATAATAGAGTGAAGGGCGCTATTTGTGAGGGTGTTGTGGTTTGTGGTCCACTTGGGCCATGGGATGAACCCCACGTTTGACGAAAACCCATGATGAGGGATCCGTCGCGCGTCCTTAAGCTCTAGGGTTGATTTCTGACTGCGACGAGTTCCACTAAAAAGGATAAAAGGGCGGTAAAGCTGGGCCCACATTATAGTCATGCCATATCTTATCATATCAAGATCTTTCTTCATATCTTCTTTACTAGCTTTCTGTTCCAGGCATGCTACGCACCTTACCTCCAGTCTTGGTGAGAGAAGGTATAATGAATACATATATATATATATATATAGTATATATAATAATATTATATCTATATAATATTATATACTATATTATATAATAATATATTATAATAATATATATTATATATATAGATATATATAATATATATATATATATATATATATATTATATATTACTTCAATAAAAAGGGAATAAAAATAATGCTAAACGTATTAATATAATTGAAAATTAAAAAAAGATACCCTTTTATTCAAATAAAAAATCCTTAATTTTAAATCTCTTGAACAACAAAATGATGAGACTTCTTCTTTTTATTGTGAAGCTATGATGAACACTCATTAATTAGGGACGGATCAATATTGGGATTTGGACCCCATTTAAACACCTCTAAAGAATAGACATAAAATTCTTATATTTTCAGACAATTTTGAGTGATAGCAAACGCACTTTTCTTACCTCAAACGTCATTTCGGGCTGTTTTTCTGTTGTCTTTAGTCATCTGTTGCCGTTTAATTTTTTTCAGAAACCTAATTTTTGAAATTTTTTCGTATCTCCTCCTAAACAATTTTTCGAAATGACTTCAACTTGAAATAAACATAGATGGGTCTATTACTCACAAAATTGTAAGTAGGTTTTGATTTTGGAAAATTTGAGCATATACACGACAACGCAATGTCGAATTTACACACAATCCTACTTTTTTTTCAATGCTAGCACAATTTCCAACAAATCAAAAAGACTACTTCTACAATTATGTAGCCGCAATAGACCCATCTATGTAAATGTCAAGTTTAAGTCATTTCGAAAAAAAAAATTTGCAGAAGTTATACGAATTAATATATACAAAAAAATTTAGTTCTGAACAAATGAAAACGTCAAAAACGCCATAACACACAGCACAGATAAACACAGCCCGCAATCGTCCTTAGAGGTCAAAAAACAACAAAACGTGTCCTCCTTTTCCCCATCAATAAATTGACGAAAAATTAAGAATTTTATGCGGGGCTAACAATGACGGTCCCACAATCCCAAATAGTTGGATCCTGTGTTAATAATTAAAGCCAGTTCTGTTAGGTTTTCTCTCTCCCTGAAAGAATTGAAAAAAGTTTGTTTTTCGAATTTTTATCAGAGTTAGAGATAATATTTTTTCTAAGTACACCTTTGTGTTTAAGTAAAGCTTAAAATTCTTCTTAACAAATCTCTACTT
>JABUQX010015045.1:0-39947 GCA_015478945.1 Trachelipus rathkii
TTTTGGGGTCGTAGAGCCCCAAATCTGAGGTTGCGAACCTCAATTTAGGGTTTCAGACCCTAATTATAACTCGATTTAGGTATTCAGTGTCGCAATTTCACGCGTTTTAGTTACACGGAATCCGATATTCTTTTCATTTCTCGGAAATTATCCTTTTCTGTGATTTTAGTGTCCATCACCGTTAATGTCTTTCTTCTAGTTGATCTCAGGATGCGGTCGGTGAACTTGCCTTCCATTTCGCTATCCATTCCGTATCCCTCATGACATTGGAGATAAGCCCAACAATCTTGACCTTTCCTTTACCTCTAATCCCTCTCTTTATTCTGTTAAGCTCTATCCTCCTCTAGGTTCCTCCGACCACCTTCTAATCCCTGTTCTAATCTCTTCAAGTCTTCCGCAAAAAAGACCTCCTCCTAACGCGAGGATATGATTTTGGCATTTCGACTCCTCAAACTGGTCCAGCTTGCTCTCGAACTTTTTGAGTTTTCCCTTGGAATCATTGCTAGTTTGGAGGGAGTGATCATTTAACCCCTCTGAGTGAGGGAACCAAAAGTTATAAACCCCTCTCCTGCAGCAGCGAGGGGGTGAGGGTGAAATCCCTTTGAGCGAGGGAGTGATCCCTCTGAGCGAGGGAGTGACCCCTGTGAGGGTAAAACGCATAATCGAGATGAATGTGCTCTCTAGTTTTCATGGTGTTGAGTCGATCTGGACTCTTGCTCGTATTTATGATTTTGTGTTCTCACCCTTATACGAGAAAATTTTAAAAGGGGAGTATCCTCTGGGTGAATTGGTGAGCGCGGTATTTTTAGTGCGACTCTTTGTCAGTTGTTTACTTGTCTTCTGTCTCGAAAGCTTTATCTCGTTTTCGCATAGGCGGGATGCTGACTTTTCAACGAATTACGCAACTCCTTCCCAGTCCCTGAAGTAGCAGGATGTTATGAAAGTTGGCCTTATAAAGGCTGACAGGAGGGACAAAAGTTGTCATATCATTCGTATACGATAATCGGACCAATTAATAATCTTGATATTAATCATCTGAATCGATATTTTACAAAACTAATAGAAGGAGTTCGAAATCAAAAGTCGTGATAAACTAGGAAGGTGATATCCTGCTAGTAATCAAAAGAAATCTAGATAACTATATTGCCGAAATTGTATATGAGATTTATTGAATTATTAATTTTAGAGCTAAATTCTTGCTGTTGCAAATTAAATGTTGCTCGAAAATATATTTAAACTTAATTATTTGAATTAATTATTATTTATTAATTATTATTATTTAATATTGTATGTAGGTGGCACTTAGAAAATTAGTATAATATATATGTTATGTAATTATTATTATGAATTATCATTATTGAGTTAATATAAGTATATTGATATCTAATATATTATTAATATATTAATATATGATAATTAATATAATACTTTAATAAGTAACTTCATTAAATTTTACATAAACATTAGAAATCTTCTGTAATAAAGGAGTGTATGGCCAATTTATACTCATTATTGGGATTATGATTTCTCTCCTCATTATTTTCGTAGTTATTATTGGTGTTATTGCAGGACAGAGATTTGTAACCCGCCATTTACTCACGGATGGTCTACATAAAGGTAATAGACAAAAGTCTAAAAACTTATTTGCTTTAAATCAGTGTTCTTTTCGTGCGCGCAGCGGAGAAAAATTTTTACCCCGGAAAATTAAAAAAAGGAATTATATTAAACAAAAAATACATACCAAGCATAGCAGACTGGTATGTAATGATCTAAATGTCGTATCAAAGTTGTGAACAACAGAACCCAGGTGAGAGGAAAACCACAGTAAATACGCAAATGAAGATAGAACAGATCGAATACTCTGCTCAAAATAAGAGTATAGAAGTGCTTTACAAGATAATAGCTCAATGTAGTTTATACGCATTCGTAGAAGAGGTATATTTTTCGTTTTAATAATAAGAAGTTTTCTTATGTCTATAAGTTTGAAGTAGTGTAAGACATGCTGGGGGCCGTGCAAAAATTATAACTAAAACAGGAGCCTGGGATATAAACAAAATTTCAAAATTGGATGTGTGGTGATCATATATCGGATGCCTAGATATTCCCAAAAGTTTTAACAATCATTCGAAAATAGACTCCTTAATCTGTAATGTGAAGGATAAAAACTTATGATAATTGAAATTAAATACAGTTCCATGTCTCCACTCAAATATAGACACACCTATGTGGTGTGATTTGAACCGGGCTAATTTATTGTGGCATAGTGAAGTTAGAAAGGAAAGCCAACTTTAAAACGACATTAACTACATTTCGATCAATTGTAGTGCGAACTGGTATAACGGCCAAAATGGTAGGGGGGTCAGTGAGCAAGCGGTCACTTACTAACTTAACTCAGGTTTGGACAGAAAAGAACAGAGTAACCACGTGAAGTAAACGTTGGATAAATCTAATATCTAATTACGGGTAAGTTAATAGTAGTTTACGTTTTATGTTCACGAGGATAAAGTGTAATATAATTGATAGGCAGTATATTAGAGATAGAGGGTAATAAGTTACTTGAGTCTGAGTTAGTGACATATGCGCTTTTAAAGAGAGCGTAAGTAAAAAACGCTCTCAAGACGTAGAGTGAAGAGATGAAGAAGGATAGAGAGAGATAGAGAGAGAAGACTGAGAGAGAAGAGTATGTAAGAGAGAGAGTAAAAAAAGAGAGAGAGAGAGAGAAGAAGAGAGGAGAGTAAATAGAGTATAAAGTCACGGGGCTTGCCCACATAAATAGCATAAATTGGGTAGCGGTAGACCCTCAGGAAAAAAAAAAACACAGTAGGCGACATAGTGTCGCGCTACAAACTCATTGATACTTTAAGAACAGAAATTAAAAACGAAAGATAATTCTAGTTAAATATAACGTGATATAAACGAGTGACCCAATAAATGTGCAAGCGTGACGGGTAGAGACTGTAAGAAAATGAAATAAGTGGTGTGAAAAAGGCACCAAGACAAAAAAAGAGGGGGCGGTTCGGGGCAAAAGAGTAAGTCATAAAAAGCTTAAGTTCCACAGGATAACCAACTGGACAAAGGCGGAAATAGTGTAGATAGCCTCACCGTGATGTAATGATATACACCAAGGAAAGGCGATAATAAGGGAAATTATACCCTATCAGGAGACGGGAAATAGATGGAAGGCATTAGGGAGAATAACAAGTAAGGATGAAAAAATAACCATTTAGAGAGCTAATGATAGAAGGTTGGTATGTGGGGTATTAACAGCAATAAAATGGTATAATGGAATGAGAAAAAACCGATATGATCAAATTTACAGTAAATAAAAATAATAAAATAAATACCTAAGATAAAAAAAAACTCATAGAGATTGCATAATGCATAGGGGAATGGTGCAGCAGTCAAAAGGTTGTGTGATGGGGTGAGGCAAAAATAGGCATTAGGGAATGATAGAAGTATGGGTGAGTAAAGTAGTCAATCATAAACCACTAAATCGTGCCATAAGCACTAGAGATTGCAGAATACTCACTGAAAAATAAGAAAGATAAAAGGAACCCAATGTAGAAGATGAAAATGTGACAGAAATAGACTGTATCCCAAGTAATCCAGTATAAGGAAGACACCACGCCACCCGAATAAAAAATGGAAATTGAAATAAATTACAACGAGTATAAAAACGTATTGGAATAAGATAAAACAAGAAGAAAAATTTAAATCCAATATATACTTCAATAAATATTCAAATTATTTTGGAATTAATAGAAAAATAAATATATTAATAAATAATCACTCATAGACCTCATACACAAACCGTTATACGCAAAGAGAAAATAAATAAATATAATATTACTTTTAATAATATATAAATTTAGTTAAATCAAGATATTATATAATAAATTAATTAAAGTAATACTATATATATGATATATAGATAATAGATATATATATATATAATAATATTTTATATAATTAAATATATATATATATTATTTAATTATAATGATATTATATATATATATATTATATATTATTTAAGATATAAATATATATCTATACTTATTTTAAATATATTTAATATATACTTATTTTAGATTAAATAAAGTCTATATAATTATATATATATTTAATAATATTATTAATATAATTAATATATATATATATAATCAATAGTATATTTAATAATATATTTATATGTGGATATATAATATATAATTTTATATTAATTATGTATAATTTATAATTTATAATGTTGGCAAACTATCAACCTTAACTAGCTAATCTAAACAATCACTTTAAGATATATTATTAATAGTTTAGCTTTTCTAAAAGCGATTAATTTGTCCTAGCATATTATATATATGGTAAAAATAACTTTAGTTATTAAAGAACAACACATTTTTACACCACTTGGCATAAAAACCTGTAGAAAAGCTTGAATAACAATATAACAAGGGATACGAGCTATTTTCGTACCATAGACTTATATTTGACTATACAGCCATAAAGAAGAAAAAGTTAAGCCAAAACTGTGTGGATACGAATAGCTGTCTTCGCCTGATTATAAACTTTAAATGATTAATATTAAAAAATTATGTTTATTAAAAAACAATAGAATATCAAAATACTTTATAGTTACAAGCAAGATAATTGAATAATTTCACTATTATTAGATCAATGTCAATAATTTATGCCACAAAAATCTTTAATTAATATTTCTTTGGTTTTCTCAACGCAAATTTATCAACTACTTTTGAATAATAAAATAATATAATTGTTCAAACACAAAATTTTCTGTGTATCCATCATTCATTAGCCAGCTGTTTAACCAGTCGTCTCCATAGTACTTCGCAGCCAAGTCTTGATCCTTCGCAGAGCTCTGAAGGAGCGCTACTGTAATGGTGTGGCATGGCTGGGCGAGTAGTATCATCAAAGCCTTTTTCGTCGACGAAAGAAAGGTTCAGTCTCCTTAAGACTTTGGAGATAACAAGATTATTTATTCTTGCATACTACTACATGTTATTCTTGTCTCCCTTCAACATTTTGTACAAAGTTCTAGCTCTTTCTCCTATTAGCTGTTAATAGAGGAGTTAAAAAAAAACTATAAAATGAAGCTTATTTTCTATTTTTAATCTCATTCGATGATAATGGAGTAGCATGGGAAAAAGGATTGAAAACTTGTATGAAAGAAGAGTTTTATAGTCCATGATACGGAGTTTTTAGGGATCTTCTTCCAAATCCTTGTGGATCTTGTTGCTTGGGTTATGTTTGATTGTGTGCTGCTGTCCTACCAAAAATCTCGTTAGTATATTTTAGATCAAAGCCCACAAGATTTTCTCAGGTCATTTGATTAGCTCTTTTAACGCATTCATCAGTAATTTGTTCTTCATCTTTCCAGATGGCTCCTAACCATTTCCACAATATGCGGAATGTGCTGCGAGTTTACGATATCCAAGGAATCTGGATTGAATAGCATTTACAACTGGCTCTAAACATCCGCAGAGTACTTCGCGATCAATATCATAGGCCATGATGAATGACGACTACGATGCCACTGAATGCAACTTGAAAAGCGCTTTTTCTAGTATGGGCGCTATATAAATATAGTCCTTCAATGGATAAGGTAATGTCTAATGCTTTGCCATAATTCGTAAAAAGTATGCTCTCTTATAAACACACTGTTCAACTTGTGTTGTTTCGACCATCTGGTCTGGCATATGCATTTGAGGATTTGAGCTAGGCATATAATTTTCTTCTCATAGAACCTGAATACTCAGCTAGATAATAAAATAACGTATAATTAATTCCTTTATAGTTCCCACAATTGCGGATTTTCTGGTATTGTGTTTCAAATCATTTACCACTAGATTTTGTTTGTGTGTTATATATCTACAATATTGTATAGTGTTCTATTTATATTTTATATTTTTCCCGCAATATTGCTTGTGAGTTGATAATCCTTATCTTTATGACCAACATACTGAGTAGATACAGCCATCTCGAGAAACCCAAGCTACCACGCAATTTCTCGGGATCCAGTTTTCGGTTCTATTGACACAATATCGCCAATGCATTTCTACGTACCAATGATTGCGTATTTCAAGCGCTGTTCTAGATTCTTACAAAGCTCACAATAAATTTTCTCTTTAGACTTTTCAAGTTCTGGAAGTACTCGGTCGAAAAGTTAGACGCAACGTGCAAAGTTAACTGATGATAACGTCGTATCACTTTCCCCAGAAAAGATTCAGTGGTCTTTCTTTGCTAGTTAAAAGCTAGATACGTCGTCAACAACTATTAACCTTACTACACAGTAGATCTAGAAAACTCGTAGCAGAACATAAGTCTTCTTAAGTTATTCCCTTAAAAGAAATGAAGATAAGATTTTGAACCACAACTGTAATAAGAGAATAATAATGTAATCATCATTTAAGATATTCGTAGAATAAAAATGTATAGATATGTGGCAGTCACCTCAAATAAGTCTGACTGAAAAAAAGTACAAAATGTGTGAGGTATATCTAATGACGAGTCCCGGCAATAATCATATTAATGGATGGTCGTATATAGTTAAATTTGGTACTGTCTCTTTGTAATTTTATATAAATAATTAATATCTTAAGTAATACTGAGTGAATGGCGTGATATTGGTCTACACACAACAATCACAAGACGTTAGACAACTCGATAAAATTTTTGTACATAAATTTACTGTCTAAATTTTTATTTAATTATGTCATATAAATCATTTTCCGAGTATTATAGATGCCTGCTTCTATGTTTATGTTATTATTTCATCTCATTATTTAATCTAAATAATAACATTATATTGAACATTTCATTTAATATATTTATTATTATTATATTATTATTATTATTTTAATATAATACATTTCTAATACATACTAAGAGACCTCGTGATGAGGCTTAAACCACTTCCTTTGTCTACAGCGCGAGAACTTAATTCAGAGTTTGCTTGTGTGGAACTAACTGAAATAACAAAAACTTGACAAAATATGACTAAAAAATTACATCACTGGATATGTTAGAGCCAAATGATATAAATATATGTACTGATTAATATTACACAGAAAGACATAAAATATTACAGCATAAATAATAATTATTTTACTTTGTTTCCAGCACATTTTCCAACGGGCTCTCAGAGCTGAACCTCAAGTGTCAATGATTCACAGTTTGGAACTCAGTTTCAATTTCGCACTGGACCTGTGTTTGAGGTAAATAAATCGATAATTGCAAATTCTCAGGTGCGTTAAGTTTCAGCTGGGTGTCGTGACTGATTATCAGCAGTAACCTCAGTACGATAACACTACTCCACAATGTCTAAGCTTGAATACCTAGGCGATGTCTAACTCCATGTCCTTAACTAACTAATTATACTACGTCATATGTTGAGCGGTAAGTATTTACCTCAAAGCGTGGTGTACATTGACCGATGAAAGTATCGAGGCAGAACTCTCAGGTACGAACCCGTCAATATATTGCCAGGCTGGAATCCGCGAAGCGACGTCCCGTTCCTGCACGGTACTCAGTTGCGAATATCTCTCAATCCGCAGAGTACAATGTCCATGGAATTAACGCGAGACATAGAACACAATCAACTGCTAACCGAGCGCTTTCATCAACAACGCTTGGCACTGACTCTCTATGTTCGGAATTACACCACGTGACCCTGCCAGCACCGTTCACCAGGGGGGCATTTACTGGAATATCCAGCAAAACCAGAGGATATAGTAGGGCAATAAAGACTTCTGAGGGATAACTCAGGGTGCTGTACGGGAACCCATAACGAATCTCTTGATATAATTAAGTGACAGAGATAAAGTATGATATCATTAAATAAAGGAAGGTCAAATTGGAACAAATCTGTATATATCTTCAAGGACGAAAACCGCGACAGCATCAAATGTAATTACAATATGGAGTACCTCAATCGCCTCCCACTGGTTAGATATAATAAGTCAATATCATAAATATATTTAATCATTAAAATTAATTTATTGATACATAGAAATTTTGATTGCGTTTTTGCTCATCTAAATTGTAAATCGTAAATACTAATTATCGCTACCGATGGCATAATGTGTTGAATGATTGAGATTACGGAGTTAAAAGATGCTAGAGTTATCGAATAACCTCAGCGGATCTCTAGGTAAAACATTCTAGAAAAGTGCCCTCCTAGGAATTAAGTTGACGCAAAGATGCTAATAAAATTGCAAAATGCATTATAATTAAATGAAAAATTAAGAGTAAATATATTAAAATTATTAATTTATACCTGATTTCCAGCATAATAAATATTTCTTCCATGTTTTTCTTTTTCTCTCATCGGTAGATAACTAAATTGGGTCTGAGTACGCGAAATTAGCTCTGAAGCAGAGGTGAGAAGCGTCCATTCTGGTCGCTCCTGTAAAGTCTTCAACACTTGGACACAGTTACCAGTGTTTAGATTCTTCCAAGTTTATGCAGCATTATCTTCTTATCATCGATAGAATTAATGATATATATAATACTCAAGATCAGATAGAAACGAGCTATTGCCGATGATATTAAAAAAAAAATAAGCAGGCACGACACGCGCAAAGAAACAGGAGTTGAAATGGGAAAATGGAGAGAAGGACGCAAGTAGAGATGTGTCAGCAGGCACTGATAGTTGAGGAAATACGCGAAGAGTGAAGAAGAGATGTAGAAGTATAAGTAGAGAGTGGAGATACGAAAAAGGAGTGGAGACGAGAAGAGAGAGAGAGGGACGCAGATTTTTATACATGCTTCAAAATATCATGTTAATAATATGCACCTCTAATCTCGAGCTAATCTCTGGTGTGAGTTAGTGGAAGGAGAAAAAAATTTATCACCTATGGTCTGGACACAACGGAAACTTACTTCACGAGTGTGGAGAAATGAGTGTGGTGGAAGTGTCGGATGAGAATATACCCTTAAGTCTCAGAAGAGCAATAACAGCTTTCTCGTTGTAACGGAATATAGAGTGAGATATGGTGAGTGATAGATGAGTGGGTGGATGCAAGCCCGATATCCGAAGAATATCGCTGTGATTAAGGAGAGATTAAGAGGAGTGCAGTGAGCGATTGTGTATGGAACATAAGAAAGAGAAACCTTATACTAAGAGTCGATAAATGGGAGAAGAGGAATGGATGATGAAGGGGATATGTGTGAGCGTGATCATCGTGTTTGGCAGGTGGGACAAAGTTGGGAGTGGCGCTCAGACTCAAAATACGATAGAATGGAAGAACTGCCCTCGCATGAGATAGAGTGTGTCAAGCTGGTGATTTGAGAGTAAGATGGAGGATGAGGAGGAAGAATGGAGTGGTGGTCAGTGTGTGTGTTTAGCCAAAAATGAGTTGTGGTTATGATGCAATGAGCCCGGTGTGGAAAGTGCAAAGAGGAGGCGGTGATAAGGCAAGAGAGTGCTGCATGAAGGTGAGGGTGGGGCGGCGGGGTACAGTAAAATCTTGTACTGGAGATATATAAAAAGCGAAATGATTTTTGAATCGTACAGAGAAGGAGACCAGCACATATTCGTCTAAGACGTGAAACGCATGAGTAACCTTGCTTTTAATTATATTATGGAGAGAGCCTACGTTAACTCGATATAGCTGTGGACATCATAAATATACATTAATATCTATAGAAGGAATCTCCTAGGAAAGTATGTGTGGTGGCTCTAGGAATCTGTAAGGAGGGGATCAACCCTGGGACATTGCACAATTGCAAATCGGATCTGCTTTCTCTTGCTTTATAGTCACAGAGTGAGTCGAAGCTTTGTGTTACAAATAAGAATGAGGTGAGAAAATATAATAATTTGAATATGGCGTTTAATTGTATAACTAGTGGTATACTCGGAATATATTAGTTCTAAGATAGTAAGGTTTTTACTTTGTCAGTGGGCTTGAAAGAGTGCAGGTATTTCGCTAAGTGATGTTTCGCGCAGCGTGGGCAGTATGAGCAGGATATATCCCAATTAGGTGTTATATACATCTTGAGGTGAGCGAAGTAGGAAGGTGCCTCTCGACAAAATACGCTCCGAGAGTCATAGCTCACCCATATAAATTTCCACCAAGTACAATCAGTAAGACATACTGTATGCTCGTGTAGAGCTAACTAGTGCGCCGTTGTAGTCATAGAGAAGTGAAGGCGAGGATAGGGCTCGTGTGTCAAACACGTAATGAGACGCATATGTTTAGGCGAATATGGCCTGTTCGGACCCAGTGGGGTTTGAATGTACGCCTCTATTCTACAAAGTTTTGCGTCATTGCGTCGTGTATGCCTCTCAGAGTTGGGGATAAGAGAATACCCTTACGCGTGGGTTAACTTGTTATGTGATATGATAGGAAAGTGCTAACCGGTTAATCGCAACTAATACAGAAACTAGATTAATAGATATTAAAAAATGTAGGGATGAGGTGGATGTGCGTTATCGAGTTGTGGCTTGCGATGTGTTTGGTGGCGTACCTCCTCGGTGAAGAAATTACCGTTACGACAAGTATTTTGTTTACGAATTTCGTGCAAAATTCGACATTGGAACACGTTAGAGTTAATATCTTGAGACGTGTGTGTTCTTGTGTATTAACAAGACAGGATTGATTTAATGACCATGTGGTGAGTCTCATAGTACGAGCCTCCGGAAGAGGTGTGATGGGAATAAACACAGACACACAATAAACAAAAACTGTGACAAAACAGATAGGCAGTGTTAACTATATTAACGATAAACAAATAAATATGAGGAGTCGAGATCCTCACTCTCACTGTATGTTCGCGCTTTCTTAATCGAGTTGTTTGGTAGAGAACACTCTCAGAACGTATATAGAGTGACCGCGTATACTATGATTGTTTTGAACTGACTAGGAGCAATTCAACAATCAAACGGGGCCTATACGCAGGGATATGGCCATTTGTGTTTTTTTTTTTTTTTTTTTTAATTCTTTTTGTTCAATAATGAACATTATGATGTGCTTAAATTCACTTACATCATAGCCACGCGTGTAAACGTGTATTCTTCACAAATTAGATGGATATTTTGTCCTTGACCAGTTCTCTTCGGCCAAGAAACTATTTCGGTAGCGAGTTTGTGAGTAAAGGTTATGGGAGTTCATAAGAACGAAATTACGCAAAATTAACTCGAGACATTATTCTAAGTCTTCAATTTTAAATTGCACTAAAGTGCATATAATACTTAAACCGTCCTATTAAGGTGTTTGTTATGACAATTTTGAAGTTACTAAAACGTTAGTAGACCATTTATATAAAGTAAAATTCATTTATTATTCATATCTTTTTTATTACACTTTAAACAATTCATTAAAATTAATGAATATTATCCAAACAAATGAATTAAATTTAATGTGAAATAATAATAAATTAAATAATAATTTAATTTATTAAATAATAATAAATAATAATATAATTATATATAATAACATAATTAATATATAATTAATAATAAATTATTTATTATATATAGTAGTGGCGAACTATTATGAAATAGGCAATAAAATAATAAATTAATAATGAATAAATTAAATCAGAATTAATATAATACTTCTTTAATCTTCCGTTGAATCTAAGCTATCAATACATGATTAATTGCCTTATTAAACTCTTTTAGATTACCCACTCATTAAGACTTCTAAATTATCTTTCTACTTTCTCTGGTTAGGTAGATATTTAGTTTTATATGATCGAAAGCGGTAATCGATAGTTTTCTAATAATTGACACAGATATAGAAGACACACTCCCACTGATTATTAATAATATATATATATTATATATTTATTATAATATGATATTATATATATAAGTATATATATAATATATATATATAGATATATTTATAATATGATATTATATTTATAATATAAAAAAAGTATTTACTATGTGCGAGTAAACAATAGGTTTTCAGGTTTTGTTCAATTTGATATTTATGAAGTTCTCTAACACCCTCAAATTGGTGAAACTTCTCACTGAAAGTATTGATTCAGAAAGGTTTATATTTTTATTTATACTTATTATATTAATAAAAAAAGAGGGGAATAAATATAATATAATATTATATATGAATTAATATATATAATATATAATTAATATAAATATAATAGATTATATTAATATATTATTATATTTATATAGATATTAATATAAATTGAATATATTAAGAATTATTTTTAATATATTATATATATTAATATTTTATATAATATATATATATATTATATATATATATATTAATAAATTAATAGATATATGTATTATAGTATATATAACTTAATAGTATTAATAATATAATACTAAATGAAATGAATATAATATATCATTTCTTTATTATTATGATAGTCAGTAGTATGGCTAAGTTAATAAGGTAACGTTATATATATATAACGGTGATTAAAGATTTGTATAAATAATAATTAAAAATATAATAATATGAATATAATTATGAGTAAATTAATATAATAAATCATAAACTAAAATATATCAAATAATAAATAAAAAACTAATATGTGTGTTGAAACTAATAATGATATTAAATCAAATATTAATATGATGGCCTTTAATGTATAGTTAACATATGTTACATTTAGATTGGACCATATAGGCGGAAGCAAAATAAAAAGTTATTAAAAGTAATATGGAAATGTACATGTTATATACAAAGATATAAGAACAAAAAGTAATAAAATACATAAAAACTTGGAGCAAAAAATAATAATGACAACTTTTAAGAAATAATAAGTATCATAATAATAATAATAATAATAATTAATAATAATAATAATAAATAATATATAATTAATAATAATAATAATATGATAAATCTGCATTATTATAATAATAATAAATAATAATAAAAATACATTAACAATACTTCTTCATATACTAAAAATAAATAAAATATAAATAAGAATTCACAAAGAATTAAACTCTAAATGAAAAAAAAAGAAATAAATAATAAATCTTTAATTAATTCTGAAATGTAAATAATAAATATAACTAGATATTATAATTATATAGAGTCGTAATTAAATAATTAATCAATAAATTAAATTCATTTATAACTTAAATTTAGATAAGTAAATGTAATATTTGTATCGTTAGAGATACATAACAAAACTGGATAAATATTATACACTCAGTATCACTCAATTAGGAAATATAAATATAATGAGAGTGAATCCTTGTCAACACAATGTTATATACTACTCACCTATAAAATCAATATAAGAGTGAGATCAATAATCGCTCTATGATGAAATGGCGAGCTAAGGATATTTTAGGAGTAACGTGGTTAAATTATGTACTGCAGGATCAAAGTACGTGAGAATTCTGAATTTCATTGAGAACGGGGAGAGTTTCACACCTTGGAATCTCGATGACCCTTGTAATTATATACATTTAATATAAATTATATATTATTATATATATATATATATATTATAATATATATATTATAATATATAATATTTAATTTATATATATAAATAAATTTATTTAAAAATATAAATTAATATATATATATATATATATTATATTAATATATATTTAATATATTAATATAATAATTAAATATATATATATATAATAAGATATATAATATATATATATAAGTAGAGATATATTAAGATATATATATATTAATGGGGTATGGGGGGAGGTATGAAACAGGGAGCCTATCACCTCCAACGTGGCGGGCTACAAAAATAAATAGCGACATCTCTCGGCAGGTGACCAGCGAGACTGGGGAAGAGAGGCCACTATGAACCCTCCTGTAGTAAATTATAGGGAAAAAAAAATTAAACTTTTATAGTGATCTATATGTCTTGCTGGCCACATAAATGTAGTTTCAATTATTGGTACAAGTATTAGATTGCCAATTAATTATAATATATATAACTTTAAAAATATTTGTCTAAATTGTTATATTTATTTAGTATAAGGAAAAATAAATTTAAAATTTTTTTTATTTAAAAATAATATTTATATACTGATATTACTATATTTTTATTATTATCTTATTTGGTAAATCATACAGAAATTATGCTTCATAAACCTGTCCCATTCAAAGATTCTTCAATTTAATAATAATCATAATATAATTAAAGTTCATCTATCTCTTTCGTGGTTGTTCTCGGTATATACTTATTTTATATATTATAATTTCATAATAACCATAAAATGATAATTTTCATCGTTTCTTTTATTTGTTCGGGTCTTACTATAACTACAACACTTTTCAGAGTTAAATATAGAAGAATATTCAAAATGGAATACGGAATGACTATATAATAAGGGAGGCCAGTGAAAAAACTGACAATTAGGGAGACCAGATGTCAAGTGAGCACTTCATTTTTATGTACAAGAAAACAGTTGATCAAAAATGTAAAAACAGAGCTTTTAACTGATTATATAGAATATGATTAGAGTCTTTATCTTTTTGTGCTAACCTATGAATTTGCCAAATGTAGCAGCACAGGTGTATTGGAATCTAGTTGTATTTTTTCAGATTTGCTTCAATTTCGAGAGCTGATAAAGCTGTTGTGAACGTGGTGTGCTTCAATAAAAGCTATCAGTTACAGAATTCTTCGTTAAATAAGGCGAAATATATCATATATAAAGTTCATTAAATTAAGATACTTTTTGTAGAAAACTAGTTATCATTTATATTAATAAAGCGTTTGAGATGATGAGTATCATTTAGTACAATTAATATAAACGTAGTGATATTTACATATTGGCAAAACTAAATTGACAGAAAGATATTAACTGGAACTGAACAGTTTATTTATTACTTTTGGGGTTAGTACCGGTACTTAAAGAAAATAACAGAAGATGATTTGATATGAGATTGAAGAGTTCTTTGGGCTTATTTTACTCTCAACCAAGTTGGATGCATCATGAAAACTAGATAGCCTAAAACACTTTATGCTTAAAATTGCATTCAGTATAAAATTAATAAGTGAACTGGAAACAAGCTTACTTTGATTTTGCAATGATTTAACAGATGTATTGATTCTTATTTTAGATGGTTTGTTGAAATAAATTTTATGGCGGTGCAGAAAGAGAGAGAGTTTAAGTTTAAGAACTATGTAATGACAGGGACTAACGCCTTACCACTGCACATACTACTTGGACCGAATATCCGTAATTCAATTATAGTTTATCCATTCACCTATAAAATCCTAGAAACGAGTAGGGCGGAAGTAACAAAATTTGAAGTCCAAGAACAAATAGTGTGAGTAAGCCAGATAATGTTCCACGTAAAAACTATACTCTTCTTTCCATGGAAAGAGATGTCTTCATATCTCTGAAGTGAAAATTTAAATTAACACGGGAACAGTGTGTGAGAGCGAGGCACTGATATGTACTCACGAATGCAGAGGTAGAGGAACATATGCGGGCGCCATCTGCCGAGTATACCTGAATATTTCTGAATCTCTCGCTTACAATATATGCTCGCATATCACAATGAGTGCGCTATAGCTATCCAGAGAACATCTGAGATACCAACATAACTGCGCCTTGTTATCAGGTCCTACTGATGCTTGCCATTTTTATTTGATGTCTATTGGAACCTAATAGTGATGGAGGGTTTATGCAAACAAATAGAAAGTAAAAATTGATGGAGACTTATCTACATTAAAATTAATGCAAAATTTTGAATGATCGTTTATATTTTCTCTACAAGATTCACTAGCATTTACACGAACAGGTATAGAACTATCTTTTAGTAAACTGTGTCAGAGACTTAACATGAGAATTAACTGAGAGATATCTGATTACCTCACCTTTGCCTCTGTAGCAAGTGAAATAGCAAGAAAGAATTATAATTTCTGCTGAAATCACCCGGTACAAATATACGGTAAAGCTGGCTAATCTGCTAGTATGTTCTGAAAGATACTTATTCTTATCATCATTAAAATAAAGATATTTCCGTATATTATAATGTAGACTGTCTTTGATTTCTGTCTTATGTACCTTTACCATCCTAATATTAACTTAATTGAGAGAGAATATAATTACAATGAGAATAAAAAATTTATTAAAGTAAGATAGAAATATTTCTTATACTTACTTTAAGAAAAAAAAATAAAGGGCAATTTGTATAAAAAATTGGAGCATTGTTCATTAAACCCCAAAAATTTATTTATATTATCCTCTTTTTATACTTTGAGATCTATATAAAGAAGGTCTTGGAAGGTAGGAAAAAAATCATTATTTTTATTTTCATTTGTAATACTTAGTGGTCTATGATCAAACAACTTTCAGGACTCAGATGGCTATACAGGTATTTATAACTAATTTATCGTAACAGTTAGGAAAGTCAATTCATTAATCTAGTGAAAGTCAATAAAATGACAGAATTGCTCGACTTAAGATCATCTCTGCCCATTGCTAGACAACTACGAGTAAATGCATGTTGATAAGTGGATGTTATATCTCTAATATATCTCAAGAGAGTTCAAAACCTGTGTGTTAGAAGTATATTAACTGAATTATGTATAATGAAAATGAGTTAGTTTCTTAATGGTCTATATGCTGAATATTCATCAGTTGAAATACATTGATGCTTTTCTTGACATGGGGAGAAAACTGCTAATTATATTATATAATATTCTATTCGGTGTATAATTTGGACTAAGAATTGTAGATTCTATATTTATTAGCTTAATTAAAGCTAGGAGTATTATAAAATCTTTTTTTCACCTTAGCTAGTAGATTCTCAAGGATCAGCGACACGTAATTTTGCAGGAAACCTCACAACGTTCTCGTAGTCAAATGTATCGTATCTCATTAGTAAGGGATGCCGCTATATATATATATACTATATATATAATGATGGTTGAGCTCCTGTTTTCTCATCGAGTCTCAAATATACAAAAATAAAAAAAAAAAATAAATATATTAATATATATATATATATATATATATATATAGTATATATATAATATAATATATATATTTAATATATTATGATATATATTAATTAATATATAATTATTATATATATTATATTATATTAATATATAGTATTTATTATATATATTAATATTTATAATAGATATATATATAATATATAATATTAATATATTAATATATATATATATATATATATAAATAAAATATATAAAATATATATATATCCTGATGCATTTCTCAGTCATGCTTTTTTGTGGATAATACGAGTTGAAAGAAAAACCCTCGTATATCTCGGAACTTGTTAATTTCTCGGAAAGAAAAGTTACCTAACCTAATTAGAATCTAGCAATTCATAGTGCTATAAGAATAATATAAAAATAGTATTTTTTTACCGAAATTTACGTTTTATCTTTTACCGTTAATTCCGAACATGCTATTATTTTTTGTAAGAAAAGAGTAGTTACATTTATAATTGTCCTGAAATATTTTCCTATAATAGTTCACCAACAATCATTTGATTTATGTTAATACTTAATATCTTTCTTGATTTCCGCAAAAAGTCCATCACAAAGAAGTAAAAAACCGCGAGTATATAATTAAATATGTTTCCAAATTTTTTGCCTATTCATAATGATTTATTTCCCATATTAATATATAAATATATATTATAATATATTATATAAATATATATATTAATATTATATATATAATAACTATAATAATATATATATTTATGGAAATATGTTTGATAGTTTAAAATATATATATAATTTATATATATTAATATAATTATAAGGATAAATTTGTATAAATTATTATACTATATATATAATATAATTATTATATATATATATATAATATATATAATAAATAACTCCTTGAGTGATTCTTGACTTCTCTCAAGGATTCTATTTTCTCTATACAAATTAAACTGCGGTTTAATTGCAGATTTACATCTTTATATATATAAATATAATAATCTATATATAATATATAGTTATATAATATATAGTATATATAATAAGATATATATATAATATATATATATATATATATATATATATTATATAATATATATTATATATATATTCATAGTTTAGATGATACTAAATAAATATATAAATGTTTCAAAATGTAATCTGAACCTATCATAATTTTTTCAATATATAATATATATATATACTATTTAATATATAATATATATATAATATATATATATTAAATATTATTTATATATATAATATAAAATATAACTATTATATATATATAAGTATATTTATTTTTATTATCATAATCCTTCCTCCTCTCCCACAAGATTGCGGAGTAAAGTGCCGCAAAAACAAACACAAATCTGAACAGTAAAAGATTGATAAAAGATGATAAGAAACAGTAAGTTGAAAAGAAAGCCCCATCTTCCATCGCTTCTTTATTACCCAGTGAAAACTCGTCCATCAAGAAAATCCGCTGCGGGGGAGGACTTACATCATACGAAATACGACGAAACGATAAAGCCCTCAACGCTCCGTGAGAACCTATCTCTCACACAGAAATTAGTTAGAGAAGAAAGAACAGATAATAAAACGCTTTAAATACCTTTGAACGAGTTGTATACAATACCCCACACCATACCACTTGTTCCTCAACAAAAAAACCACGCCATTCAATCATGTTATGCACCATTTCTTTCTCGCCTCTGCAAAACTCGCATTCCTATTCCATCACCATCCTACTACTTACAATATACGTTTATAGTGAGAAACCGTTGAATCTATAAAAATAATCCAGCGTAGGGTTTCTTAAAAACAACGCATCAGGATTCACTGGAGTTTCATCCACTGATGGTACTGGCCGCAACCATTGCATCTTACAAACGTGCAATCTCTTGTTTCACCCACATTCAACTATTCCATTCTTTCACTATTTTGCGTAAAATCAATCAACCTTTCGGTTCTTCCAACCAGTCATTTCATATTTCATTCTTAAGCACTATTGCATTTCTCTTAGCCAGCCAACATCCCATTCCATCCTTTCTACATGAATAAACCATTTAATTTTTCTCTCATTATTCTCTTTTCTCCTCCTTTCACTCGGACAGCTTCCTAATAACATTTCTTTTTTTTTCAGTTCTTATTTACACCTACTTATGAAACACGTGCCATTAGGTAAACCATTTGCACTGCTGAGCACCCTAATCTGATTACATTCCAGAATCAACACGAAAGTTACACTACTGTTACCAAAGACAGCTCCCGCACCAAACAACCTTTATGAGCAGAACCTCTATTGCATTTCAACAGTCCTTTTGATTACCAATAGGATCTAATGCAGCCACCCACCATTCCTGCCCATTTCCTAATTACCACATTCTGCCATCAGTCGGCCCCTATCATGCAACATTTATCCCTTTATCCCAACATAATGTGACACGAAAGTGCTTCCCTTCACTCACTCCACACCTTACTCTTCTTCCAACATTATTCCTTATATCTCTCTGTTACACACCCTGGCACAAATCCCTTAAAAATCTTCTCAAGCTTCTTCTGATTCGCTGCACAAAGCCAAATCTCAGCATTCTTACAGCTAGACAAGGTATCCTCGAACTCGCTTTAAACTCATACGCACACTCTCAACAATCAAATTTCAAGTTAGGTTGCGATGACTAGAATCTTATACCTTCATAATCCAGTATGAAATTGGTTTTAGTATTATCTAGGGTATCCAGTTGCACTTTGAACCATTCTTCTTTATAACGAAATGCCATTCGGTAGTAATTGCAAAAGGTCGACGAACTTTTTTGTAAAACTATATAGTCTCTAACCAGAATCAGTTGACGAACCTAAGCCAATATATCTAGACGAAAATCCCGCTGATATTATATATAGTAATATATATATAATATATATATATAATGATTATATATACTATATATTATATAGATATATATATATATATTATATATATAGATATATATATATATATATTAATTATATATATATAAATATTATAGATATATATATATAATATATATTATATATTATTTAATAGTATATATATATTATGTAAATATTATATAAGATTATATACTTTTACTATACTATAAAATATATACATTATCATTAGCTCTCAGTGGTGACTGTATTTTTTCAGTTAACCATGGAAAATTATTTTGCCTAGTGATGTGTCCCACCCGATAGTCGTTTGTTTGAGGTTGTATTCAATTGCTCCAGCCCCTCAATTGATTAAATTGTAGCTGAGAACATCGCTTGAAAATGAATTTGTGTCCCTAATTGTTATCGTGTAAAATAAGTTTTCAAATCAGCTAAGGTAAGTTTCACCAACTTGGAATGTTGACCGTGGAAATATTTAAAGCAATTCATATTTGGTGTTATGTGCTTGTATGATAAGGCTCTAGTTATGATTCCCAATTATGTTTCGGTTGTTGTGGTGTTTTTAAAAATGGGAGATAATAATATTTATAAAGTTAATAGAAGATTTTAAAGAGCGTAAATTAGGAAATTATAGCTCTCGTGCGCTGTGCTTCTTAGTGTCACATTGGTGGAAAAAGAGACCAACTCTGTCGTGAGAGGATATCTCTCTCTCGCATTGGAAAACTCCGTAGTGTTTCCATTATCTAGCGAGGAATTCCAGGATGACCCATCACAAGTGACTTCTTCGTGAAAAGCTTGTAAAAGTTTATTATGTAGTTCAGATTAAATTAATCATGATATTATTATTTCTATTATTTTATGAAATGAGTGCATAATGTATAATTAAGTTCATGAATTTATTCTATATTTTGAGTGATATTCTCAGACTATGTTATTAATATTAATTTATGTTGTGTCATCTTACATTTTTATTCTGTTCTTTTATTTATATCTTATGTAGTTTTTATTATTATATGGACCCTATATAGAAATTTTGTCTACTGCATGGCTGGTGAGATGTAAAAGGGTAAGAATTTGACGATTATCTTGGATATTAAAGCTGGCTAATATTAAATTTATGCTGAGTGAGATTCTATTGTTGTTTCATGCTATGATTTATAATCTCAGTCGACCCTAGCTTGGAATAATTTACGAATTATTCTGATTAAAAAATAATTATTCTTGATCTTAAAACTTACAACTCTTAATCCTCTAATTTGTTTTGCAAATTATATATCTTGTTCCCACGGGTAATTATTTTACTATTGTGCACTAGGTTCTTCAGCTTGATTATCCCGTGAATTATTATGTGCTTAGTAACTCCATATATGTAAATATAATTTTTTTGCTGGGGAAGGTAATATTCAATTATGAATATTGTATACGAGACATATTGACCCTTGGGCTAACATATTTCCAGGACTGCCTAAAGGTCGATTAAGTCTTTTTGCAAGTTTTTGTAATTTTTTATTCCACAAATTAAAGTTCGGGTCAGAGGAGTCCTTTAGCGCTCTTTAATTAATAAGCTCTTTTACATTAAATATAAAATGTTCATGCGGTTGGTAAGGGACATACACTACACAAGTTAAAATTTTTATTTTAGTAATTGGTTTTAAAAAAGGGACGTTTGTAAGCTGCAAGATTGTTCCAGTTACAGGACGTGCCGGTTTAGGTACATCACTCAAAATTTAATCAAGCTTATTTTCTAAGTAAAATTTTTTATAGAAGAAAATAAAAAATATTATATCCTTCATAATAATATGATGCCTGATTGAGAGTATCTCTCATGAAAATTATACCATTTTATTGTGAGATATAAAAGAGAGGTATGAATTATTTATTGTGCCATATATTCATATCAGAGTTCTCATTTCATTAATTATTTACTGAATTGATAGTGTCATCTATTATATTAGTTAGGTTACAAATTAATAATAAAGGTGAATTAGAGCTCTATATCTAGATTTTATTAAATTAATGGATAATAAGTATGATCTGATATGCGCGTTAGAGAATTTCTTATACTTAGAGTTCAGAATTGAAACCATCTGATATTTTCTGAGTTGCACTACTGCCGAAGGAACAATTATCTATTGCGTTCCATTTATTTCGACCAAAGAGTATCCAGTTGATACTGTCAAAGATGTGAAATTTATTGCTTTGTAGAAACTGAAAGCTCTCGCTCTGTACGCAAAATAACCATGCGAAAGCCATGCGATTGGTCCACGACTCGAAAGAACTGGATCACGAGAATTGCAGATCGGCTTGGGTTTCACGATGCTAATGTTCTTAACGATGTTCTGGCAAAGATAAGGAGTTAACCAAATGCAAATATTGCGGAAAAAAAATATAAAAAAAAAAAGCAATTGTTCCGGTAAACCAATTATCACCACAAACAAATATATTTATTAGTATGTTACTAATATTAATGTAAATATCACAATACCAGAATCTCCGCAAATTACTGTGGTAACTCTATCAAACCAGATGTGACAATTAATACGGTTTTTTTTTCAGCATGAGCGGTCTTTTTTAGAGTAATGAAAATTAATGACAAGTCATCTCCAAGCCTAGACCAGACCAGATGGTTATTCTATGTAAACAACACAAGAATTCAGTGTGTTTAAGTTGAAGCACTTATGATTACGAATATTTTATCATCAAGGACTAATCTTATGATTAAAATTCACTTTCCATTTGTATAGGTAGAAAAAATTTGACTCAGCCAACTAAGAAATAAGCGCTCATTATTCAGTTTGCATTTACAGTGGCTCCCATTATACCGATAATCATATATGATTATATTTGATCGCGATAGATAATTCTCTGCGAGGTTAGATAGCCAAGTTGTAAATTGCTACTCAATCTCTAAGACCTGGAGATTCGTTTAAAACCTTATTCGCAGTATCACTATCATGAATATATTGTGGAATAATGGTTTAGGAGCCATTCGGAAAGAATGAATAGAAAAAAATTACTGATGAAGCGTTTAAAAGAAAGCTAATTACAAATTTACGCTCGTATCTAGACACTGTGTCTTTGATTACTTTGATAATTAATAACTAACGATATTTGGGTAAGCTAAGACTTATATATTATATTATTATTTATTTATTTTTATATTTGATTTTTATTTTATTTTAGCATGGATATTTATTAAGTTTTTATATTTTATATTATCTTATTCGAATATCTCACTTTATTTAATCTCAAAACTCATTAATCCCAGAGGAGTTCTGGATGAAGACTCCATAATAATCTATCCGTATCTGGAGTCATAATAACCTTCTTTCTTTTTATTAATATACGGTTTTCCTAATCCTTTTCTACATGATGCTTAACTGTTATGAAACAAATAAAATATTAAGTAATAATAGATAATAAAATTATTATATTAAAATTGATTCAACTTTTGTTTCTTCACTTCATTATAAAAACTTTAGAAGAAAGAGCTCTTAGAATCATGATATTAAAAATTTTGATTATTAATTATTAATGGTTGACTAAGATATTGAAACTGTATTTAATAATTTATTTTATGTAATATATGTACTCTTATAAAACTTATAATCTGTTTCGTTATATTTTTCCCAATGGCTTTATTGGAGTATTGTAACCTTTCTTTTCACGTCTCTGACTCTTGAATTATATTATTATGTGCTCTATATGTATAATTATCTAATATCGCATCCTCCATCTCAAGCTCCAATTGTCACTCTATCCAAACCTTAGTACTTTTTAGTTAATTATTACACGTCTATTTTATTCATCTCAATGTACATTACGATAAATGTGATTATGCAAGTGACGAGTTACGTGCGTAATTATTATTATTATTATATTTTATTTTTATTATTTTATTTTATATTATTTATTTTTAATTATTGATATAGTAATTAGTATATATTAGTATAAAATTATATTAATATAGATTCTTTTATTATATATTTTAATTGTAATAGAGAGAGTCTTGTATTTTAATCAAATCCTAATTACAAACTTTGTTTATGGTACTACTTCATTTAAATATTTTAATTTTATTTAGCTTCAATTACTAAAGGAATTCTAATATTTAATACGTTACACAAAACTCCAATTAATTAAATAAAATTACTGCTCAAATAGTATATATAATGTTATTCATTATGATTATGTAAATGTAATATCTTATAAATTAGTTAATATTATTATGGAATTTATTGAATTCATTATTTACTGTCATAATTCTTTGTCTTATATTTTTTGTTTTTATATATTAAAATCAATTATTTTTAATTACTTTATCATTTTATGATTTGATTTTTGAAATTTTTTAGCTTGTTCTTATTTTTTTTTTTTATTTTTTTATTACTTCTATTTTATTTTTTTTTATCGTTTGTTCTTTTATTTTATCGTTTATTTTTTTATTTATTTATTATTTAGTTTTAATTTTTTCAATTTTTTTATAATTTATTTATTACTTTATTTTATTTTATATTATTTCGTATTTTATATTGTCTTTATTAGGTGTAGCAAATAAAGGTTTAAAATTAATTTATTAGTAATTTAATTTTTTATGTATAAATTATATTTATATTAATTTTATTATATTATAATTTTATTTTTAATTAGTTAGTTTTTATTTAAAACTATTATTTATTATATATTTAATTTTATTTATTTATTATTTTTAATTATTATATTTATTATTTATTTTATTTTTATCTGCTATGTAGTTTGACTACTCAAGTTTTATGTGAGTTAGTTAGTTATAGATTAGTACTTAGTTTACATAGATAGCTAGTAGATTAGTATAACTTTAGTTGACTAGTTACTTAAAGATAAAGTGAGTTTAAGTTAATCATGATCCATATTAGTTAATATTATTAAAGTCACAAAGATATATATGTTGTTTAATATATTATATAAATGATAATATAATAGATTATTTAAATAGTAATAATAATAGTAATAACAATTTATATATAATTAAAATTACTGTTAAGAGTTTAGTTAATATAATATAGTTATAGTAGTAGTATTAAGTATGTAATTTTTCTAAAGGAGGAAGAAGTTATAATTATAAATAATATTAGTAATATAATTAAATAAATATATGATTATTATATAATTAGTTATTTAAGTATTAGTAAGTAGTAAGTAAGTAATAGTAGTATTAGTACTTATAAATTAATTATAATAAAGCAGATAGATGAACGTATTAATTATTATTATAGTCATACTATAATTAATAAATTATAATTAACTTATTAATTAAATGTAAAGTATATATATTATATAAATTGATATCAATCATCACTGCACAAGGTACATTGAACCATTAATTAGGCTCTATATTCTAATTAAGTATTAGAAAGTGTAAAAGTTAGGTTATATATTTGATTTTTCGATAACTGTCAACTGGAATATTTTATTATTTATTAAATAAATTATATTTATTAGTAGGTATAATATATATTATATATATAAGTAATTATTAATTATATTATTATTATTTAGTATTACTATAGCCGTTATAGTGAGAATTAAATTAAATAATTATAATAAAACTGTATACTAGATATGTAAAAATTAATATCCAAGATATCAGTTATATAAAGTACTGCCACCCCTAGCCTGAAGTGCCGACGGCACCAATGGTGTATAGAGAGCGATTAGTGTATAAGAAATCCTCCGAAGGTCATAACAAAAGAGGTATAACATTGCGGAGAGATCTATCAAAAGAACTTTATACAAAAATATAATTATAATATATACATAATAATCATATTTAATATTATTATTCCAATAAAGATAATAGTTGTGATATAATAATAATTAAATTAATTATATAATAATAAATATTATATTAATATTGCTATATTAATGTCCATAGTAAATTAATATGATTCTAAGTTTTTTTACTTTAATATAAAACATATTATAATAATTAATTGAAAACGAAGATTAATATTATTATGGGAATGTGAATTAAAAATAACTAATAAATTCGCAAATAAGAATAGAGTGTATGTATGTACAAATATATGAAGATTTATTGAGAATAAGCCTCTTATTGTTTAAGTATACTTATCTCTATAGTGAAGACACAGCTCACAAGCATCTACCCGTACGCTGGTATCTATCTATTATTACCAAGATCAATGTTTTTCCTGACCATATCGGCAAATGCATATTTTCTCCTTACATTATGCTTTATTATGAAAAGAAATATCAATAAAGTGTTTTCTAAAAGATCGCAATACCATATATTGTCTAAAAACACCAATATTTATATCCAACCTCGAAATTATATTCTAAAAAACAACAAACACAAAACACCAACAACAACCCTTACTTGCACTATCGCGAACAGTGAAATTAGTTATGATATTAGGAATTGCATGACAAATCTTCAAATGCTGATCCACGTCCTTTTCTTTCTTTTGTTAACAATAAAAATGAGTCTGGTTATATTTAAGAAACCGACTTTCGGCAAATACGAATTGAGAATGAGTTATTGTTACAAATAGGATTACAAACACACAAAAACCACTAATTATGAAACTCCAAAAATAGCGTTGTTATACAGTATACTCAATAGATACAACTCCATTCGAAACACATATGCTTAAAACTAACAGCAAAATATTACGCAACACTACCAATCAATTAGCGATATTAAACATCAACACTCTATTTCGAGTATTTGCTCTTCTATTTAAATTTATATTATAGTAAACCACATGTGAATGATGGCTCACTCATAAGATAATAAATTAATTTTCTGGTTTCGTTATATAGTGTGTGACCGTGGGGAGAATAGCAATTTTAATTGATCCTAAATTTATGTAACAGAAAAAGACACAAACATTTCTTCATGTTTCTTCAGCTCAAGTTTAAAGTACAATCAAGCTAAGTTTCAGCCAAGAAAAATAGTAAAAAGAAATTTCGTATAATATTTATTAGTTCTAAAGCCTAAATTGATTTAAGTCTTGGCAAATTATTTCCGTAAATCTTATTAATTAAGTTAAGCTAAGCTTTTCGATGTCAGAGCCATTTTGATACTGTTTTTTTTTTAAGGGGGATCCGCATTTGCTTTTGTGGGAGAGAAACAGAATCTCTCTCTCTCTCTCTCTCTCTCTCTCTCTCTCGCTCTACCATCTCTCTCTCCTCTCTCCTCCTCTCCTCTCCTCTCTCCTCTCTCTTTCTCTCTCCTCTCTCTTCTCTCTCTTCTCTCGTCTTGGAGATTATTCATTATTATTGCTTCTCAGGCGAATGCAAATGAATCAGCTTCACTCTCTCTACATGCAAAAACATTTCAATTTCATCGGAAGAGACAAATAAATCCCGATGTTCGGTTTCAAGTAAACATGTTTATGAAACAAAGTTGGAAGCTGCTAATGAAACAATCACTTTTGGAAAGCGTTAAGTGACATTATTTTATTATTTAAGTACAAGTTATACTGAAGGGTTGGTGGAGCACCGCATATTTCATTACCAAATCGAACCATGATGCACAACACCACACTTCGAAATTGTTCACCGGCGCTCCACCCTACCCAACCACCTGTCATAATTTTGCACCCCACCGAAACAAGAAATAGTGAAACACACATCTCAAAAAGAGCATAAACTGCACAACGCTACATTGCATCGAACAGCACCGCACCGCATCAGGAGGCTGAAATTGTGAACCGTACCACAGTGCATCTTTACTATTTTTTGTTCACAGCAGCAACACATTAAATCGTTGAAATTGTGCTCCACATCGCACCGCACAGCACCACACCAAAACGCTGAAATTGTCTCCGCTCCTTTGAATAAACTAATTTTATCTTTATATATATATATACAGTATATATATATATATATATATATATATATATACTATATTATATATTACTATCTATAATATATATACTATTCTATAATATATAATACTATAAATACTAGCTATAATAATATATATATATATAGCTACTATAATACAATATATAAATTATATATATAATTATATATATATATATATATATATATTATCTTCCTCCTATCCCCATTGATTTCAGTGGATGAAGCGTGCGTAGCATACAGTCGTTCGTTAACAGTGAAACCTAGTAGAAGAACATGAGCAAAAAGTCGAAAAAAAAATCCCCATGCCATACCCTCACCTTTAATTAATTAATGAAAACTCGTCGCAGTCACAGAAGAAAGATCCCCCCTAGGGTTTCACGCAGACTGTGACGGATCCTCTAACCTGTGGTTATCTTGTCAATGTAGAGTTTATCCCCTCAAAACGCCAACAGCCATACTCTAAAAAAAAACCTCCCATTCAATCCTGTTGTACACCTTCTTCTCGCATCTGTCAAACTACATTCCTGTACATTCAGGAATTCTTTTCCTGGCTCAATCCATTTTTCTTCGGATTCTCCCAGTGGTTGATTGACCCAACCACATCCCACTAGTTACTCCCTTAACCAACCGCACTACATCCATGCTTTTTCACATGACCCAAACCCATGTCAACGGACTATTCCATCCTTGTCTCTCAATTTACCTCTTTCTCATATCCACTACAAAACTCCACTAATTACGTTCATTCTCATTTTATATATCTTACTCAATCGAGCCTCAAACAGCGCCATCTTGATGTGCGCAATGCCTTTACACATTGTATCTTTTTAGATCCTCAATCTCCATCTCACTGTCCAGACCATAAGTCTCACTATTATACATAACATAGGTACACAATCAACACACGTACCCCTCGATGTACTTATAGTGGCTCCCAAACTCGACTCAAAATTTCAGTCCTTTTCACATTCGCACCAAGGATGAATGTGCACCAGGCCCAATCCCTGGCATATCTCACAAGCCCTGTTACCTTATTAGCACTCCTGTACATCCTTTCTTTTTCATCCAGAATATATCCTAGTAATAATCAATATAAACCACACAACACTTGTTCCTGTACCCGTTCAAACATCTAACAAAACTTTACACCACGAGATGTCCTCACTCACAACCAATAAATCCGTTACTATATCTTAGTTACTATAAGCTTGTAACTCCTCGCGAATCCAAAGTTATTACTCATCTTCACCCGTTCCAGTCCATTTATTCCTAACAATATACGCACTTCACTATCTTCATACATACTTTTGGATTCCATCAGAAGGCTCAGTACTGCCACTAAACACAATTGAGTATCACACTTAATCACCTTGCCAAACCGTAGTTCTACTGCACTCTGAATTTTTAAATTGGGATATCGTTCCCTATCATACGTGCTTGATATGCTACAATCTACTATAAAGTCACCTAAAATACATATATTAGCTTTACATACTTCACTTACCTCTCATTTCATCCTCAATACATAACTGATTATCTCACTCACTAACATTACATAGACTTACTAACTATCTGAACTCAACTAACCATCCACTCTTACCTACACTCTACTTTACTACTTAAAACCGCACCTGTATCCTACTCACCACTAATTCAAGTCCCTATAATCAGTCTAACTCGCACGTACACATCATCTTATTTATCCTACACAAACTACTAAATACTACATCATCATTATTACCTACTTAATACGTACAACCACACTCAAAAAACTTTAATCACCTTAATCGACAATACTACTAATTGAGCGAACCCTACCAAGTTATTCTCCAGTTATACCCTATGTATAATTAAGAGTATACTATTATATCTCAATCCAATCCCTCTCGGAAAAGTTATCCCTCATTAAATCTTTGAATTACACAAACTTTCACAAATAGCAATCAAAATTCAACAATCTCACCTCCGTTCTTAGATATAATTCCCAGGTAATTCAAATCAATAAATACATTTCAGAATTTAACATTCTTTCAACTTCTCACTTCTACCCATTACCTCCATCCTTCTAATGCCTCGATTCCAAAGTATCTGATTCCTCTAAGCACCATCAAACCCAAACATTCATTATCACCTCTTCATTACTGCCAATGATATGCAGATTTTCGAAGTGTTTCCACACTTCCCCTCACATCCATTTCATCAGTTACGAAAGCACCTCCCTTTCTTTATTCTAAACAGATTCCCCTTATGTCTCATTCTTAACCTTTCGCGCTTCCTTCCAGAAGAGTTTCCTTTTCCCTTGTAAGTCCCCATTCATCCTCCTTCCAAACTTTTCATTTACCTCTTTTTCCTCCTACGTAGGCATCTTTTAGCATTCCTTTTTCCTCCTTATATATTTCAAACATCTTTCTTTTAAACTCATCATTGGCTTTAGTACATTCAACCACGCTTCTTTTTTACTTTTAAACACTTGTATCACCTCTTCATTCAACCACTCACTGTTAAAATTCTTACTTCCTACTTTAGTACATCAACATACTTCTTTTGCACTGATGACAACCGATTCATTCGATCATTTGCTTCCAGATTTGTTCAGTTTCAACTTGTTCACATTCAACTGATTTGCTTCCGAGCTCTCTTAAATATATATTTCATCTATGCAATAAGCAGAGCTGGGCGTTGCGCCTATGGCGCACTATCAATTCGTAGGCGCAAAGGCGCAACAATTTTTAAAAAGGCGGACTTAAGCTACGTTTTCCTCGGAGCAACTCTCGCGCCTATAGCGCGCCTAAAACAGGAACAAAGCATTTTTTTTAAAAAAGAGATAATTTAAATCTTAATTTTTCGTTTTTGCTGTTTTTGTTACTTTGTTTTATTGTTTTACGCTTTTAATGTTTTAAACACGTGGGTTTAGTTATTTAATTCATAGTTACTTTTTTTTTTTTTAAATATCTTTTATTTTGCAGATAATTTAACCATGGCCTCCTTGCATCCCCAATAAATAAGTTCTGTGACTATAAGTAAACTTCAACAGCTTAGGTTTTCACAGTTGTCTCCATGGGAAAGCTAGATAAGAAAGGAGGCCGTTCAACACTTGATATTCAAATATTTCAACCAGAAATAAGCAAGAACAAGAAGTATATTCGTAGCTTTAATTCTGAATGGTACCAACAGAAAAGGTGGCTTTGCGGCTGTGAAGTAAGCAATGCACAGTTTTGCTTCCCGTGTTTGCTCTTTGGAGATGGACAAAAAACGTTATAGAAATATAAACAAAATGAAGGAAAAAACTGAAAAACATGAGAGGTCAAAGAAGCACGTTTAAAATGTGGTTTCACTGTCACTTTTAGGAAATGCAAACATTAAGGAGAAACTTAGTGAGGCATACAGACTTTCAATAAATAAGCATAACAAAAGAAGTTTAAAAAAACTGTGAAATTGAAAAAAAAAATTGAAGCAACACCCCCACTAATTTTAGCTACGAGTCTCTTTTACCAAACTTTTTGTACCAAACTTTTTGTATATATCTTGATTTTGCATATTTCAAGTTTCAAATCATTTCGGCAAATTTTTTAGTCTATTGAAAAATGTCGAAATTTTCTGATTTTACAAATGAAAAGAATTTTCAAAATAAAAGAAATTTTTCATGAAACTACCTTTTAGGGGCCACAAATACTGAATTTTGCATTTTATTTGGTCAAAATCTGCAGAAATTTTAAAAAAATTATGCTCAAATTTATACTATAAATACAATGATTCTACTTACATCAATCACCAAAACAAAGGCAAAATTAAACACTATCCTTAAGAAATGCAAAACTATCTCTACTCTGCTTTCATATGTAACTGTTATCAAACCATTCACCTGTAAGTACTGATGCAAAGTAAGTGTTGAAAATATTTACTATTTCTTCAACAGAACTAACTACTTTATCTAAATATATTATACTGTTCCAATCTTTGAACCCCTTGAGCCAACTACTGACTTATGTTAATTCCTAATTTTATTTTATATATATATATTATCTCTCTCCTGCACCAATTGGTCTTTCTGTTATTTCTGCTCTTTGCTCTCATTGTTCTGACTGAAAAATATTTTGACTGAATTTATTCAATATTGACTTGAATGTTTCTAAAATTTTGAAACAGTTTTAGTTTTCAAATTTCTTATTCCAGTCAACAGTAACGAACATGTTTCTGAAATTATCAAAGTCTGGATTTCCATATAAAGTCAAAAACTTTTAATTTGTTTTCTACTAATAGTGGTTTAACCACTATATTTAATTAAAAATTAAACCTTCAATTGTAAAGCTATTAACCAAATATTGTCAAAATGCAATGAATCTTACTGGCACCTCAGTTACCTGGCTTAAAAAAAATTAACAAGTATAAGTCGATAAATAATAAACAAGTCAAAGCAGTACTGGCTCAAACACTCTAATCCATATCAGGAATATTGAAGTCGTCCATTATGATTATACATACTTTCTTGTCACTGCAATTTTACTTGTGATATGGAGTGAAGTATCCAAATTCTCTATAATGTGTTCTAATATCTTACATATGTGAAATATTTATTCATTTATTCATTTATTTATCATTATATTTATTTATTATTAATTTATTTATCTTGTCCAGAGGGACATTTTTCCCCATAGGGAACTACTTGGTAAATATCTAGTTTTTGATCTAAATATTTTCTGAAAAAATTTTCTAAGTTCAAAAAAATTTCTAAGTTCAGAAAAGTTAAGTTAAGTTAAGTTTTTTAAGAAAATTGTATATTGGCAAGCTTCTGACATAATTCCAGAAGCTTGCCACAAAAGAATTTTCTTAAAAAACTTAACTTAACTTAACTTTTTTGAACTTAGAAATTTTTTGAACTTAGAAAATTTTTTCAGAAAATATTTAGATCAAAAACTAGATATTTACCAACGACTTAAAGATAATGATTAGGAAAAAAAGTGGGAAAAATTGATGAATGAGCTATTCCACAGGTTATACTCTATTAGAAACAGGGTTGGTGATTTTTTTATTTGATATAAATTAAATAAATATATAGAATAGAAAAATGGAAGATGGGAAAAACATTCGTCTTTTTAAGGGTGGGCATTTTATATTAAAGTTGTACTCGGAACTATCAGGAGCATGAAAGAGAAAAAAAAAAAATCTCATTAGAACAATTGTGTCGAATGTGAAACTATAGAAAATCAAATGTAGATATTTGCGATAGTAAAGATAATATTGTGATAAGACATGTGTAATAACTGTTATTTTCCAATCTTTATTGTATTATTTATATTGGTGAAGCAGTAAGTTGTTTGAGATACTTGTGAAGTTTGTTGAATTAGATAATTGAAGAACTTACCGGTATTTGTCAGACTTAGGTCTTAAATTTAGAGCTACCTAGGGCATGTAGTAAATACTAATTGTTTTACTTTTTTTTTTTTTTTTTTTTTTTTTAATATGCCCATGGTTATTGATAATTATTCAGTAGCTTGTCTGAAAGAAAAATTGCTGAGCTACTGAAATATTTGGTGATAGATTTAAGTTAGGCCTCGTTTTATTTACTAGGCTGAGCTTAAATTTATTAGTAGTCAGTTCTTTTTAGTACTAAGCTGTGATCCATGCATTACTAACTTATCAATATGCTGAATACTAATCTATAAGCCTACTGATTAAGGTATGATCACACCACATGAAATCTACTTGTATTTAGCTTATTTTACAGTGCTCTTTAACTTTATTTGGTAATTATGGAGTTCCCTCCAGTCTGATTAATATAAATACTATTAAAACTAAAAACATTTAATGTACAAAAATGGTATAAAGAAATTATTTGAAGTTTTTTTTATTGATTTTTGTACATTTTCAAAAAAAAAAAAAAAAAAATTAAGCATATATACTCGACTTGAAATTAGGCCTTGCACACTTTGTTTATAGATTAAACTTGACATCTGTTTTGATTATCAATAACATTAATATTTTTACAATATTCAATATTTTGATATGATTATAAAATTGCACAGACAAAATATATTTAAATAATTCAAGAAAATATATTTTAATTTTATAAAATTATTTTTTTTACGTAAGATACGATAAAATAAATATATTAATGTTATGAAAGTATAATATATATATATATATATATAATATATATATTATATATATATATATATATACAAAATTTATTAAATTTATTAAATAAATCGACTCCCGACTCTGACTCCCAGAGTTCATTTTAAAAACAACCGATTCCCAACTTCGACTCTGAGTCGATATTTTAAAACTGATTTTCGACTCTCAATGGAAAATTTTATACACATACATTTTGTAAGATTATTAACCCTTTGAGTCCTGAATTTCTGAGTTCTAAAATTTTTTTTTGTGTATTAACATGTAAATTAGGGATAGTGTACAACACATTTGTACACAGGAAAAAAAGTTACAGCCTCTCAAATTTGTTAAAAATCCCATAGGAATTTCTTGAAGAAATTTTTCTTCTAAACATCATTATATAGCTACTCTAAAAAATAATAATAATAAAAGCTTAAAAAAAAAAAAAAAAAAAAAAAAAAAAAACGAAAATGGTTTAAGTCTTAAGGAAAAAAAGTTAGAGCCCCTAAAAGTTTAAAATTTTCCCATAGGCTTATAAAAAAAATTAGTTGGCCTTGTGCTCGTTTTAGGGTCATCTTAGTTCAGGTTATGATAAGATTTGTTAAGTATACATAGATTGAGTGAGGGTGTGTTTATTTTTGCTCTCCCATTTTACTACTATAAATATGTGTATTTGAAACATGAATTTAGTAAAATAAATTAAGTGTATGTGTATCTACTACACTACTTTGTGGTATCTACTACGGTCATTCACAATTCCTTTATTATTTGTGATAATTTAAATTTGAAAGCCTAACCCTAGGCTAACATAAGAAAGAGATTACTGTTTTCTGTGTGGAGGTTTATTTGGACAATAGATTTTCTGTATTTAATTTACAGTCTTTAATAATTGTTACTTTATTTAGTGATAATTTAAATTAAATTTAAGTTTTTCCCAGTCATAGACTACAGTTAAGCCTACCTTATAATTTTTATATATCTCTGGCATAGGCTAAGCTAAATTTAGGCTTGTTTAAATTTTAACTGTCCTTAAAGAGATTAGTTTATTTCTTCTTTAGGCTTTAGTGATATTTAAACTGTAGTTGGTAAAATAATAGGTACAGGTTAGTAAGCCTAAATAATAATTTAAATGTAATGCTCTGTTGTGATAACTGTGGGACTGTTTGAGGTGAATATGTGAATTGCTGCCCTGTTTGTATTTTGATGCAGAGAATGTGTTGTTAAGGATAAGGAGATTGCAAGACTGAGTGAAATATGAATGGATTTGAATTGGTATTTGAGTTGAGAAAGAGGGGAAGGTAGGAAAAAAAGTTAGTAGGGATGTCAAGGTGAGGAGGGAGCGGATATAGGGGTAGAGGGATAGTGATTCACCTAGGCAGGAAGATGATTGGGAAAAGGGATAAAGTAGTTGATAATAGGTCTGCATATGAATATGAATATAGAGTTTAGAAATTTAGAAATAATTAATTAAAGATGAGGATCTCGAAAGTCCATCAGCCTGTGACCTGCAGTAACAGGTTCGACTGTCCTTCCAGATGAGGAGGATCAGAGAGGGCTAAACCTACATGTGAGTTTTCTAAAGGGAAGACTGATGCATTGCCATTTGGAGACTATGATTCGATACCTAGATAGGACTTTCCAAAAATAAAAATAAAAAGAAACGATTTTAGTTATCCAGGTGCCAGAGTGAGTGATATCGTGGAAAATATTATAGATAGAGAGATTGATTCTACAAAATGTTGATTCAATGTGATTGTGCAATGTGGGTACAAATGAATTAGGACATAGAACGGTCAGAAGAATTAAATAAGCAGATTATAGGAGATGGATTCAGAAGATGAAAGCTAATGGAAGAAGGTCATGATTTCTGGGATTTACCTAGGTTAGGTGCAGGTCAGGAATTGGGGGAGTAGGGCTTTAGGTGTAAATGAAAGGGTTAGGAAATTGTTTTTCAGAAAATATTAAGGTTTTTGGATTTGTGGAGAGAATTTCTGGATTAAGATCTTTTGCAGGAGATGGAGTTCACTTGAGTCGTAAAGGTGTTCGGCTTTTTCAGTACGAGTTTGGAGACTTGTTTAGCTTAGCAAAAAACTAGTAAAGTTGGGTGATGGCTAAATCTGGATATGAATAATAGCAATGGTAACTAATAGTGAAGAGATAAACAAAACTAGTGTTGTTACAGGTTCAAATAATGATGATAACAATAAAAATAACAGCGTTTTGAGTATTAAATGCTTTTACACAAATGCTCATAGCCTAGAAATAAAAAAGATGAGGCTGATTAGTTATACCATAAATGAGATTCTTGGACATTTTTTGCATAACTGAGGCATGGTTAATGAAGAATTATATGGAACAGGAATATGAAATAGACGGGTATTCACTTTATTTATACCAGCGTAGAAGGAAGAAAGAAGTTTGGTGGTGTGGCGCTTTATGTTAAAAGCAATATCCAATCTGTATTAATGACTAACTTTATAATTAATCATGATATTGAATCAGTGTGGGTAGATATCCTTATGTACAATAAATCATATAGAATAGGGGCATTTTATAGACCTCCTGGCCAGAGTCAAGAATTAGACGTGGAAATTGTGAAAGAAATTGAGACAGCAACTGCCACAGTAAAGAAAAAGGTATAGTCATTAATGGGGGATTTTAATTTTCCGGCATTCATTGGGATTCCTTGTCTAATATGGACCCTAATTGTAGTTCTGCATTCATAAATTGTATACTAGATAACTTTTTGAGCCAGATGGTCCAAGAACCCACAAGACACGATGCACTATTAGACTTATTATTAAACTAACGATGAAATATGGTGGATGAGGTTGAGTTGAAGAGAATTTAGGACTTAGTGACCCTAGTATAATAAGATTTAAAATCAATGTGATATCTGGGCCCAAATTGAAAATTAATAAGGAAAGATCTTAGATTTCCAAAATGGTGATTTTACCAATTTTCGATACATAATTAGTAAAGCAGACTGGGGATAAATACAGTTTAAAGACCAATACGTTTTAAATCATTTATGATATTTTTGATCAAAGTTAATAGATAGCCAGAAATGATTTTTAAGGAATAACCATTATAAAAGAAGAATGCTAGGAGAGCGTTGGGGGAGATATGAGGATTGAGGGATTAATGAAACTGCAGATAGATGTTTTAAAATATTCAGGGTAGTAATAGGGAAGATGATTTAGAAAATTATAGAAAAATAGAAATGAACTTAACTAAATGCAATAAGAAAGGCAAAGAGAGAGGCAGAAAATAATCTAGCAAGAAATAGTAATAAGAACCTGAAGTTTTTAGCTTTTATAAATTTAAAAGTAAGAATAGACAATTGGTCCAATTAAAATTGTGAAAATTTAGTGAGTTTAGATAAGGAGTTTGGTCAACATTTTCAATGCTATTTTGCTTCAGTGTTTACCTGAGGAAGATTAGATAATAGTTTTGGAGACTAATAGTTTTTGTATGCATATTTTTCAAAATACTTACAGAATTGAAATTTGAAATAAAAGATATTGAACGTTTATTATAGATAGTAATCCAAGTAAAAGCTGCAGGCCCTTATGGTATATATGGTAGAGAATTCTGAAAGAGGTAGTACCAGCATTGCAAAGGCCCTGTATTTGATTTTTAAGCGATCTATAACATTGGTGAGGTACCAGATGATGACTAAAAAACAGCATATGTTGTGCCTATTTATAAGAAAGGTAGTAAGGAAGATTTGGGAAATTATAGGCCAGTTAGCTTAAAAATTTTTGGTTGTAAAAGGTTTCTGGAAAAGTTAAATGATAAGGTCATATAGAGAAGATATTTAGAAGATAAACAAAGGTATTGTATGATCCCAGCACACAGTTTCAGAAAGGGTAGGTCATGTCAGATCAAAACCTTTTTATGAATTTTAATGGAATACATTAACTGAACTCATTGCTGAGGAGAATCCAGTTTTGGATATTGTATATTTAGACTTTTGCAAAGCTTTTGATAAGGTTTCCACATAAGGCTGATGAAGTTATTGCAATTGTGGTAAAGGAAGAGTGGTACATGGTTGATTAAAGAGTGGTTCGATATAGAAAACAGTGTGTACAACTAAATGGGCATAAATCATCATGGGAAATATGAAAGAGTGGTGTCCACAGGGTTCAGTGCTGAGGCCACTATTGTTCATCATAAATATAAATGATTTAGAACCAGGGACTTAAATGCAAAGGTTTCTAAGTTTTGCAGATTGATACCAAAGTGGGCCACCACAGTTAGGAATAGTGAAGGATGTATAAAGATTCAAAATGATCTTGATAAACTTCTTGGGTGGGCAGATAAGTGGCAAATGAATTTTAATTGTAAAAAGTGTAAGGTTCTTCACCTAGGTTACTCAAATAAAAGTTTTAACTACGATATGAATGGGGATTGACTTGAGTCTGTGGACCAAGAAAAAGTTTAGGTGTGATTATAAGCAGTAAAACTGTTTGATATATATTAATCAGTGTTTGGAAGCTAGGAATAAAGCTAATAAGATGCTGCATAAATAAATCGCAATGTTGTTTACAAGAGCAAGGAAGTAATAGGTAAATCTGTATAAATAGCTATGTTAGGCCAGTAAATAGAATATTGTGCACAAGTTTGGGCCCCTTATTTAAAGAAAGACTTAGATATGCTAGAGAGAGTGCAACATAGGGCAACAGATATGCTAGAGAGAGTGCAATGTAGGGCAACACGGATGATTTCTGGGTTTGAGGGTAAGAGCTATGAGGAGAGACTGAAGGAGTTAGGAATGTTTTCTGTAAAAGGGCGATTTCTCAGAGGGGACATTTTATAATTAATACAAAAATATTTACATTTATTGATAATACAGAGACCATAAGTTTTTCACTAAATAGAGCATGAACAGGTGACCAGGGGGGCATAATAAAGAAAATTAAAGAAGAAAGCATGCCATCTTGATATAAGAAAGTATGCATTCAGTAATAGGGTTGGTAAATTTTGGAATGGTCTGCCACAGAAGGTTGTTGAGTGTGACTCATTGCAACATTTAAGAAAGGGTTGGATAGGTATTATGGATGGGCTGGGTATCATATAATATATTTAAATGAAGCCAAATTGGGGGTTTTTAGTTACAGGAAGTTATTAATGTTAGACTGCATGTGTGACCATAACTTAGATATTAATGCATGTGGATGGTTTGGGTATCATATATATATCATTATTTTTTGACTAAGCCAAATTGGTGGATTTTTAGTTTCAGTAATTTGATCAAGCCCTAGGGTGCTTTGGTGTTGATTTGCATGGCATGTTTGGTAAATAGTGGGTTACTGGGACAGTCTCGATAGGCCCATGTGGCTTCATGCTGTCTCTATATTCCTAATGTCCTAAAAAAAATGTCAAAATACAAAGTGTGATGGAATCGTCTCATCGGGCAACAAAAGGGGGGAATATGTAAAAATAAATCATTATATATAATATAATTTATTTCCTTGAATATTCGGTTCAAAAAAAAGAAACAGGAAGGAAAGTAAATTGATCTTTCTCTCTCTCTCTCTCTCTCTCTCTCTCTCTCTCTCTCTCTCCTTCTCTCTCTCTCTCTCTCTCTCTCTCTCGTCTCTCTCCTCTCTCTCTCTCATCTCTCTCTCTTCTCTCTCCTCCCTCTCTCTCTCTCCTCTCTTCTCTCTCTCTCTTCTCTCTCTTCTCTCTCTCTCTCTCTCTCTCTCTCCTCTCTCTCTCCTCTCTCTCTCTCTCTTCTCTCTCCTCTCCTCTCTCTCTCTCTCTCTCTCGTTCTCTCTCTCTCTCTCTCTCTCGCTCTCTCTCTCTCTCCTCTCTCTCTTCTCTCTCTCTCGTCTCTTCTTCCTCTCTCTCTCTCTCTCCTCCTCTCTCTCATCTCTCCCTCTCTCTCCGTCTCCTCTCGTCTCTCCTCTCTCTCTCTCTCTCTCTCTCTCTCTCTCTCTCTCTCTCTCTCTCTCTCTCTCTCTCTCTCTCTCTCTCTCTCTCTCTCTCTCTCTCTCTCTCTCTCTCTTGATCTCTCTCTCTCTCTTTCTTTCTCTCCTCTCTCCTCTCTCTCTCTCTCTACTCTCTCTCTCTCTTCTCTCTCTTCTGCTCTTCTCGTCTCTCTCTCTCTCTCTTCAGGC
>JABUQX010015046.1:22500-31670 GCA_015478945.1 Trachelipus rathkii
GAAATTTCATTTTACTGAGTTATTTTTTCTGAACTAAATAGTTCCATCTTTCCGATCTAACTTAAATTAATAATTATATCAAATTTAATTTTAATTAGTTCCCTCCACCTTTTCTTTTTCAAGATGAAATTAATGCAAATTAAAAAGAAAAAAAAATAACTATATTATTTTGCATTTATTAAAATAGAAATGTAAAATTTTTCATTCTTATTTCAATTGTATCTCATTTATAAATTATAATTTGTAGGATGAATTTATAATTTATTAAATAAAACCATAATCTTAGCTTTAATTAAAAATAGCTCACTTTTCTTCTCAAGAGTAAATGCAGACTGATAATAAGAAATTGCGTAGCGGACGTGGAAGCGTGGACAAGCGTGATTTTCTATTAATTGAGATAAAGTTAACTTTTAACATTTAGTAATATTTATAGGTCTTTAAATGTTTAATGAAAAATAAAACTTGACTTCGATAATTAACTTTTATTGATTTAACTAGCTAATGCCTAACATTGATATTTAAATATATAGTATATACATTAAGTATATATATATATATATAATATATATATACTATATATATCTATTATATATAATACTATATATTATAATGTATATATATATATATATATATATTTATATATATAGTATAATATAATAATTAATATATATATATTATATATATATATAGTTATATATATATGTATATATATTTATATATAATAAATATAGGGCGTACGTTCCTACTTACTAAGGTATATCGTAGTTATATAAGTATATATACATATACATATATATCACTTAGTTATATATATATATATACTATGATAATATATATATATATATACTATATATATATAAGTATATAATATATATATACTTAGTATACTATATATATATATCTGGTATATATATCTATATATATATAGTAACTATATAATGCGGCCCCCTCTTTATTGATTAAGATGGAATCTGTTATACCTGATGTTTTTTGTAAAAAACCGTATGCAAAATTGTTATTGATAATTTTTAAACACATAAGAATTGTGAGTGGTGGAGTCCATAGGAAGAAGAAATGTAAGAGAAAAGGTAAAGTTATTAAGACTGATAGTGTATTTAAGCATCGTGCGTTTGACAGTTACCGAGAGAAAACGACGGCTCGTGATATTTTCTGAAATGTAAAAAATATTATTTACGAAATCCCGAAAGACAAGAGGAAAACTTATGGAAAGGTAGAATCCATATAGGTTCAGGTAGTAGGCTTTAGCTGCGTCGTTGATGCCATATATGTTAAGCGAAGCGTCTTAACTGCTTCGGCGAGGGTCCATATAGCTCTAAGTTTTTTGTTTTAGGCCACTTCAAGTTCAGGTATCAATTAAGTTTTGTTAGTATACATAGAACGTTAGTTTATATGAAAAAGAGAGAAAAGTCAACAAGGAAGCGAATTTACCCCTAAACTTATTTTTTACCGAGCTGGCGTCTTAAGTTCTCTTACGTTTAAACACTGAAGATACGTTTTCATTTCTCTCATCCGTCCGCGCCGCATCACCCTCAGTTGTCTTTCTTGCTTACTTTGTTATTTAATTTGTGCTAGTTCGTTTAACATTACCTGGTTATAATATAAATTAAAATTGTTATAATATTGTTTATATTGATCAATATGCCAGACCACAGTCCACTTGTTCTCTCTATGGTGTGTATCAACGGTAGAAGGGAGCGGCACCCAATATTCACCTGATCCGAGAGTGAGCCGACCCTGGCTATGTGGGGGACAGATTCGGATCTATATCATCAGTCTACCGGTCAACTTCTTTTCCGCGTCTGACTGCTCGGAGTGAAGGTGCGCGTCCGTTCTCATGCTTCGGTAAACGAAAAAATTGCGGAGGGAGCAGGAAATACTCGCGAGTGCTCAGAAGAAGAGGAAGCCGAGGGCTCAGATATATATATACCCGGTGAGTATATAACGTAGACTTCTCAGAGTAGTGAGCGTATTGTGGGAGTTATCAGGGGACCCAGTGTTTCATGAGTATCACACGGTTTACACAAGAAAAGGCCTGTAACTTGTACTATATATTTGCTCATGGTAGGGTTAATAATACGGTTCACTTATGAGTGACGGGCCGCTACGCTGTGATAGAGCTAGTATTACGGCACGTAGTATTTCTACCTTTATTGGAGTAATACAGTATAGTATAGGGATATATAATTTTATCCTTGTGGAGTGTGCTGTCAGTGACGTCACCGTTATATAAGTTCTCCTTTTTGGGCCAGTCGTTCGTTATGCTTGGACTAACGTCGCTGGTTTGCTCCAGCGGGCCCTTCTGCCCCTACTCCGTGGCCCTTATAGTGGCTACCTACCGTATTATTTACTATAAATCATATGTAGTATATAGGGGTGCTTGAGTTACCTATGTTATCTGAGCAGCCTCTAGTATGGTAGGTCGTTACTATTGGTCTAGCGCTGAGTATAGCGTCCTAGCACTGAGGTCTGACTGACGTTACACTCAACTCACGGGGTACCTCTCCGTCCCCTATTATACCTTTACGTTACTCGGTGCGGCCCTAGCGCCTCGCCCGTCGGCGCAGCGTGATTGCTCCAAATCCCTGGCGCTACTCCTTTGTAGAGGGTGGTCTTATGCAATTACGTGCTCATTTGCTTATTCGCTTCTTTGATGCGCGCCCCTCAGCGCTTGAGTCGCTGAGTTCAGGTGACCTTATCTCTATCTTTAGCCTTATTGCCGCTTCGGTGGGTCCCGCCGGGCGTGTGCGAGGTCTTGCCGGTCCCGGGGCGTATAAGTAGTCAAGCTCCCGCGCGGTATATACGCCTTATGAGTCTACGGTTCCCACATAATTCCGCCTACTATATAGCCTGGAGGTATGCTCACCCCGCGGTCTATGAGGCTTATAATATATATATATATTATAGGTATATATATTATATATATATATATATATATATATATATTATATATATATATAGTATATATAGGCTTTATATATATATTATATATATAGCTATATATATATTATACTATACGCTATATATCATATATATATATATATACATACATATATGAGAGTATAGTAATATACTATATATACTATATATATATATATATACGTTAGTATATAGTTATATACCTATTATTGCATATACTATATACTAATATCACTATATATAATATATATATATATATAATTTAATTTAAAATTTAAAGATTACCCAAAAAAAATTATTTAATTAAATAAATTTGAAACAAATATTGTTATATATTATATAGTATATAATATTGATATATATATATCGTAGTATATATATATATATACTATAGTATATATAGTATATATTTGAGGTGTATATATATATACACATTATTATTAATTATTTTAATATTAAATAAAATTTTTAACTAAAATTATAATTTACAAAAATTATAGTGTAGTAGGTATTAGTGTGGTGTTATCTATTATGTTAGTGATATAGATAGGTATTTTGTATATAAGTATATATATATATACTATGTAGTATATATAAATATACCCTATATATATATATCTCGTCTATATAAATCTATATATTACTACTATATATATATGATATATATATAGATATATCTAAAATATATATATATAGCTACTATTCATATTATAGTATATATAGTAGTATAATATATGGATAATGTATTGATATGGTATTAGGGGTAATATTATATAATATATTATATGTATAGTATATATAGGTTGTATAGCTATATATTTGAAAACCTCAACAAAAGGTCATATATATATATATATGAAAACCTCACAAATCTCTGGGGAGACATTTGGGGATTGGAAATCCAAAGGTGGAGTGCCCCCCCCCCCCACCACTTGCGTCAATGACATAAACAATAGCATAATTAATTAAGCATATTTACAATCTAATTATATTTAATTGTTAGCAGGTGTTGGGTTCGTCGCTTCAAAAGAAAAGTTCATAGAGAACTTTGGTGAAATTAGCTTTTCACTGTCACTAATAACAATTTTTCTGCTGATTTGAATATAATTTTTAGCTTTATACAGCGATTTTTTTACCCTCATCCGGAACACCTATGAATGGCAGGATCTCATGAAGGAGCACTTTAATGACGTTTTATGTGGTAATTTCCTTCAACGGTATCGACCATACAAAGCTACTAAACTGATCTATTAACGTAAATAAGACGTAAATAAGTGCTTGCAGCCCTGACAGACAGGCAATTTTACGATTTTAGCATGGATGGTTTCATATTTATAAGACTCTTCTTTATATTTTCCATACTCGGGATTTATAAGTTGACATTACTCACATGCTCTTACTAAAATTTTAGCTCTAGCGTGAATACTCTTAAACACAAACTATGATTTTAATGCTATTTGTGTTCGGTTAATGCCTAAATGACCCTGTAAATGGGTGATTCTTATCACCTCATCAACGCATATTTCTGGTAGTACTACTCTCGTATAGCCCAAAGAGACATTGACATACACACCTATCTCTTCCTTTTCATACCAGAACCTTTGCTTAATAACTTTCAAGGCACTGGATTCTTTGTTCTTTAATATCAATTTTATGTGTTCATCATCTGTTTGGTTTCACTTATACGTTTATAATCGAATTTTTTCAATTTTTTTTATAATCATCTTATACTTTATATTGCAACTGGTAATTAAATTCACAGCTTTAATTTCGAAGAGCTCATTACTATCTACATTACTATCTGATTGTCCACGCATCTTGTTTTTCCACATATGTAACAGTTCATTTTCTTTTACTATGCGTGCGCGCAATCTCCCCAATACTATGGCATTTAAAGTTTAAAGGAATTTGTTTATGAACCTCCCCAATAAAGTTTAAATGCCTTTGTTTACATTTCTCCACCAGCTGTTTGTTTCCAGCCTCCTGATTGGTCTAGCGTGATGAGTTGGCTACGGCATGCCTTTCTTTGTTAGCCTGAGTTGACTGACTCCGCCCCTTTGTTCGTTCGTAGATCTATATTTTCTTGCTCTCCCATAAGGGTTTGCCCTCTGCGACCGTGTTGATTACCATTAAATATATTGCTAACGGATTTTCTCTCTTTGCAATATGCCTCCACACTACTTCATAAGAACTTAAGAAGTATAATTGTCTTACTTCACGGGCGTTTTGATTACAACTGCCATTAATTTTGTTGGATTTTTTTATCAACTCTTTCGCATGTGTGAAAATTGTTGTTTTCCTACCTATTAGCAAGTTCCCATATCGTTTTAACATTTTTGCAAGACAGAGCAAGTTCTTATTCGCCTTATTATACCTCTGTTCGGCTCCTGATAAAACCGTACTATAGATAGAATACGGTCGTTTGCATAGTCGTCCCTCATTATCACTCCTCCGACAGCAGCTTCAGCATCGTAAATAAATATTTTTATGTTTGTTTCTCGACCTGGGTAAGCGAGCGTACAGGCGTTTTATAGGGCATTTCGAACATCGGGGAATTCTTTTTCGGATCTCATATTCCATTGTATACTCCTTCTTGCATAAGGCTTACCTTTCAGTTATGTTGTGAGGGGGCTATCAACTCTGCAAGACAGGGCAGTGTGGCTCTGTAAAAGCTAAGCTTCCCAATGAGAGCACGAATTTTTTCCACTGTGTTTGGTTTTTCACAAGTGATGACTTCTGCTACTTTATCAGGATTGGATTTGATTCCTTCTTGATTTACAATGAAATCCTGGGATTGTAATTCTGTGACGCCGATTTTGCACTTATCGGGATTCAAACTGATGTATAAGTAATCTAGTCTTTTCAACAATTTTTCATGTTCCTCTTTAGTTTCCGAAAACAATAAAATATCATCCATGTAAAAGTAACACTTGTCTATATCCAAGAGCAATATATTCACCATCCTTTGGAAAGCCGACGGTGAGCACACATAACCCATAGGTAAGCAGGTGTATGCGAAGGTACCCAGTATACTAGTAATGGTAAAGTATTTTTGACTCTCCGGATGGAGCGGAATGTTGTAGAAGTCCTGCGTGAGGTCAAATTTTCAATAGTACTGACTGCCTTTTACTGAAAATAATTCATCGTGAATATTTAGAAGCCAAAATACGTCTACTTCCGAGCGCTTGTTTAGCTATCTAAAGTCTGTTATTAGTGTTACTTGGCCATTGTCCTTCTCTAATACAGAGAGCGGAAACGCCCATTTAGCGTTTGTGCACTTCAAGGCTCCCGTGGCAACCAGCTGATTTAGCTTGGCCTTCGTTGCCTCATATAACTTGTGGGTGATCTTTCGTGGAGATAACCGAATAAGATTCCCTTTAATATTGGTCCTATAGGGGAAGGTACGAGCCAGGTCCCTCAAAAATCTATCCGGGAGAACATCAGTCTCTTTGTTTACATTCCTCTCTGTGTTACTTTCTGATACAGCTACTTTATTTCCTCTCTCTCTCCCCATATTTATGGAAAATTTCCTCCCAGCGGTTTTGTTGTTTTACTTTAATATAATTATTTTCTTTCAGATATGGGTTAAAAAATAAATCTTTATAGGTATAAATGACATCATTTAAAGGAAATAGAGGACTAATAGGTAAAGAAGGAAGAGACTTTGTATGAGACATATTGTCTCTAGAAAGTACATGAACATGCACATGATTTACATGGTGGTCTTGATCTAAGTTTACAGTATTGTTTTTGGCAGGGTCTATTAATATGTCTTTTTCAAAATTTATACCAAAGCCATATTGTTTTAAAAATGGTAGTCCTAAAATATTTAACTTTAAATCCTCCATATAAAATTTATTTGTAAAAACTTTATTCAAACCAATATATGAGTTTACATCTTTAATGTCACATATATTTATTTTTGAATCTTCAGCCGCTAAAATGTACCCAACTGTAGTTTTTCGCATATGATTAGCATTGGCGGCAATAAGATCGATTTCCAAACCACTATCGATTTTGTAATCTCTTTGTGGATACTATTAAATATCTTATAAAGATTCGTGTAGGGCGCAGTACTCGTGGTAGTAATATCTGTCGATAGATATGCTTTAGCGGCAGTAGCACAGGTGCGACATACAATTTTAGTTTCAGTTATATATATATATATATATATATATATATATATATATATATATATATATATATATATAATGCTATATATATATATATATATATATATATATATATATATATATATATTTATATATATATATATATATATATATATATATATATATATATATATATATATATATATATATATATATATATATATATATATATATATATATATATATATATTATATATATATATATATATATATATATATATATATATATATAATTATTGCTCTCATTTTAAGCAAGAAAAATGCGTCTTGTCATTTTGGAAGCATAGTTGTCGTTCACTTGATAAATAAATTAGTCTGTTGGCTCCTCATCACCTTAAATCATTGGTTCCCAAACTGGTGGTAAAGTACCCACAGGTTGTAATTTATTAATTTTTCGGGGGTAATGGAGGGGTGTGAGGGGACAAAAGAAAAAGTTTGAAAAAAGAAATAAAAAAGAAAACGAAAAAAGAAAAGAAGAAAGGTGTGTGGTAACCCTGATGACTCAATGACGTCAACCACTGCTTGAAGCTGCCTCTATTTTACACTGTCAGTTTCTCTGTGAGCATCAACCCAGGCAGTATTGTTAACATTTATCCACTAATATGCAGATTTTCCTTCTTTTTATGCTGAATAAAAAATAAAATGTCCAAAAAGCGCACCTTCTGACGCCTTTTTTCGTCGTGGGTTTGTGAATTTACCTTCTAGTGGAGAGGATCGGCCACAATTTGTGGTATGTCACAAAGTGTTGACAAATGAAAGTCTCAATCCATCAAAACTTTCAGCACACCTGCAGAATTGACATCCAAATCTTCAAATTGAAGATCAGGCTTATTTTCATTGCCAGACTCTAGCACTGACGAATATCCAGTTCTGTTCATCTGGAAATCAAACCCAAAGGCTTTAGGCTGCGGTTGAAGCATCCTACTATGTTGCATATAAAGTTACCGAACAACAGAAATGCCATACCAGTACGGAGAATCTGATTAGGTCTTATACATACGAGATGGTAAGCAAGGTATGTGGGATGGATCAAGCTAAGAAACTGAGTGCCATATCTCTATCAAACAACATAATCCTCCAAAGAGTCGCTGATATGGCATCAGATATCCTGTCCAAAGTTACAACAGAGATGAGGGAAATTTCATATAGCAAACTCTTTTTGCAATTTGTGCTCCTCTCCTTTATTTCTTTACAAAGAATGGATTGAATTGGAACAGCGTTCAACAGGTAGGGAGAGATGTTTTTAATTTTATTTAAATGTTTTGTAAATTAAATGTCTTATAAATTTAATTACATTAAACCATATAATTATTGAACAGAAGATAAGTAAGAATGACCAACTGACACAACTATAATATATTTTATTTTTAATTCAGGTCTCCGTCGATGGAGCACCGTCGATGATGGGTGGTCATCGTGGATTACGGAGCCTCATACAAGTTGTGAATCCAGAAATTTCTGTAGATCATTGCTTCAATCATCGGTACTCTCTTGGATCGAAAAGCCTACCTGGTAATCTGAAATTAGTGATTGAAGATGTGTTGAAAATCATCAACTTCATCAACCCCAGGGATTTGAATTCGCGTATTTTCAAGGAGCTGTGCAAGGAAATGGGAGAGCAGTATGAAGTTCTGCTTTCCACACCCATGTTTGCTGGTTGTCACGTCACGTTTGCAAGGTTGTACATCGAGTCTTCGAGGTCCGAAGGGCTATACAGGAATTCCTGGAGCAAAAAGGATCTCCTTTTGCTGCTAAATTCACTGATAAGGAGTGACTTGCTCGACTTTGCTACTTGACTGACATATTTGCGGAGCTGAACAGTGATAATATTCTGCAATTCCAGGGTCGGAACACGGCTGTCATTGCTATCAAACTCTGACTGCATTTCTGGGGAAACTGCAACTCTGGATTCGGCACTTGGAGAATGGAGTGATCGTCCAGTTCCATTCAATAGATCGGTTTGTTGAAGAGAATACTGGATGAAGCGGCGCACGAAAAACGCGAAAAGCACACGATAAATGCGAAAACGGTTAAACACCCATCTAAGGAACGAAGTACAAC
>JABUQX010015047.1:0-7500 GCA_015478945.1 Trachelipus rathkii
ATATATATTATATATTATATATAATATATATATATATATATATATATACTATATATATATATATATATTATTTATATATATATATATATATTAATTATATATATATATATATATATATATACCTATAGATATATATATATATATATATATATAGTATATATATATATATATATATATATATATATATATGTATATATGATATATAATATATATATTAAACAACTTATTGAAAGGTCATATAACATAACATGGTTAATAAATTTAAAAGCTTGACTATATTCCAAAATTTATTCATTTTATTATGAATTCATGTAAAAAATTTATCATAAAGTAAAAAAAAAAAATATATGAAACTAAGTCACATTTAAAAAGCATTAACAAAGTTTTATCTTAAATTCCCGCAACTCCGTTCAAAAAAAATGTCAGAAAAGTTTTTAGCAAAAATTGTTGATCAAAGAAAAATCGTCGATTTTAATAGGAAAAACTCAATGCCATGAAAATTACTTTATATTGGAAAATAAATAATCATCGGAGAAAAAAATTCAGAGGGTTACAAAAAATGACATGTATAAACACGCAAACAAACACACCCACACACACACCTGCATCTACAACACACATTTCACTCTCACACACACACATCTACACAAACCTGCACACACACACACACCGCACACACACACTCACACTCACACATATATATATAGCTATTTAGTAGGATCTTTCACCGAAAGGTATTTTTATTAAAATTTTGTATTTTTCCCACTTTAGAGGGTATTTTTTAACCAATAATCATAAAGATAAAGTTGCCAGTCGCTTCAAACGGTTGCAATACGAAGAAGCTAAATAAAGAAATATTAAAGTTTAAATCTTAGTAAACTAACATAACTCACATAACCTTACTTAACGTATTATAACCTCACTTAATGTAATTTATTTTTTTATAATAATTTATTTCACTTTGCATTGTTTAAAAAAACACGCATCTGGCACCATGAGCGTTTGTGGATTTTGTTCGATAATGTACATAAAAAAAACTGAAAAATAATCAAATTTTTATCTCTTCCCCCCCCACACAAACAATTCACAGGAGAAAGATCTTACCGAAAGTCATATATATATATATATATATATATATATAATATATATAATGAGAAATAGAGATTGTAAACTAGAGATATGTGAAACTACTATAATATAAATATAGATAAATATATATATATATATTATATATATATATTATATATACTATATATATATATAATATATATATATATATAGATAGAAAGATATTTTAGATATATTTATATATATATATAGTATATATATATATATATATAAGTAAATATATTTATATATATATATATATATATATATATATATATATATATATATATATATATATTATATATATATTATATATATATATATATATATATTATATATATTATAATATATATATATATATATATAATATATACATACATACATATATATATTATTATATTATATATTATAGTATTATATATATTATATAATATATATTATCAGATATATATATATATATATTAGTGATGCAGGTAACATCCGCATCCGCATCCGCATCCGCACATTATCAAGATCCGCATCCGGCATCCGCATCGCGCTTTGCCCTGGGATGTTGCGCGATGTTTATTGTCGAGAGATTGGATAAAGAATTTATAATAAAATACTTTAAGATGATCTGAAAATAAATATAAAATGTAAATGAAGTTGAAGGCAATTCAAAAAACGGCTTGATATTCCATATCTTAAGGTTATCAAAGACATTCCAACACTCGCGGGAGTAGTGCACTTCATTATGATGGAAAGAATTATTGCTCAAAGAACCTTGCTTCGTACGCCAGTTCGTATCCCATAGTTAACAATCTTATTAATTTGGGAAAATGACATCATATCACAGTGCATTAAGCTATTGAAACCATTGAAGAAACTAATAAAAAAATCAGCGCCTCTACAGCTTCTGTCTTTTATGTAATACCAATTAATCTCAGCGCTAAGGAAGCATTTTGAACCATCTTCAAATGAAAAAATGATGGACGGTTTAAAAAAGAATGAAAGATGTCTAATTAAACTATAGGTAGAAAAACGATTTGGTTCTGTGGAAATTAATGACCTCATACTATTGCAACTTACTTTAGATCACCGCTATAAATCAAGTTTTTTTGTAACGATATTAGAACAAGTTAAATCGTTTTTTTTTTTTTGTGTTGCAGTTGAAAAACTTCAATCCGAACAGTCTATTAATTCGCCACCCATTAAAAGGAAAAAAACACAAAATCTACAGAACCAACACCTTCTACAAGTAATCAATAACAGATTCACTGGAAGAATTTCTACAGTCCAGTAGTGATGAAGAAACACACGCATTACCAAAAGATGTAGTGCAAATGATTGAAAACTATCACCAAGAAAAACGATTATATTCAAATCATGATCCAATCAGTTGGTGGAAAGTTAAGCAAAATGTTTACCCACGCTAGGGTAAACTTGCAGGGAAAACTTCAATCCGAACAGTCTATTAATTAGCCATCCATTAAAAGGAAAAAAAATGAAATATACAGAGCCAACATCTTCTACAAGTAAATCAATAACAGTTTCACTGGAAGAATTTCTACAGTCCAGTAGTGATGAAGAAACACACGCATTATTAAAAGATGCAGTGCAAATGATTGAAAACTATCACCAAGAAAAACGACTAGATACAAATCAAATGACGATCCTATCAGTTGGTGGAGTGTTAATTAAGCAAAATGCAAATGTTTACCCACGCTTAAGTAAACTTGCAAGGAAATACCTGGCCTGTCCTCCAACTAGTGTTCCACGTGAGAGAGTATTTAGCAATGCTGGGCTAATATATGATGAAAAGAGAAACAGACTCTCAGCAGAAAAGGCAGAAAAGGCAGAAAAATTGATGACTCTCAAGCAGGGATGGCAATTTTGGTGATTTTTTTGATTTTTTTAAAAAAAATCAATTTGTGATTTTTTTGATTTTTTTAAAATTTTTCTATTTTTTCAGATTCGTAAGGTCACGCGATATATAATTTGTAACTTGCAAATTATATTTCGCGTGACGTTACGAATCCAAAAAATCAAAAATATCAAAAAAATAAAAAAAATCACATATTAATTTTTTTTAAAAAAATCAAAAAAATCACCAAAATTGCCATCCCTGCTCTCAAGCACAACCTTCCCATATTTGAATTTCAATACTAGAGCAAAAAGTATATAATCCATGTAAAATCTCTTTCATTAAGGTCGGAGGTTAGGGAAAGAGGTTGATGGGGTCCATTTGAGTTGGATCCCCGTCCCGCACCCTGGTAACAATTATATTAATAGATTGTGGCTAAAACTCGATATATATATATATAAATATATATATTATATAAAATATAATATATATAATATATATATATATATATATATATATATATATATATATATATATATATTAAAATCCACCCGCATTCGCGGATGTTAAAATCAATCATTCGCATCCGAATCTTAAAGTTAGTATACAATAAACAGTATAATTTGCAGCATCACTTAAAATATATATATAATATTATATATGATAATATATTATATAATATATATATATATATATATATATATATATATATAATATAAATAATATATATATATATATATATATAATATATATATATATATATATATATATATATATATATATATATATATATATATATATGAATGATCTGAAGTTACTTTTCTGTTATATTAACAGGAAAGAGTAATAAGAACATGATAAAATAAATTTGAAAAATTAAAGTAATGATTAGTTATTTTATTTATTTAGGCATTTATTTATATTTCACAGCGTTTTTGTTATTTTAGATTTTAAACCAGAAATTGTTATTTTAAATTCTGTGAAATATTGCTGGAAACAAAATGTTATATTTTGTACTTTGCAAAAATAAATGTATGTTTGGTCCAGCTATCTATTAAGGACTAATTTAATTAATTAATTATAATATAATTTCATAATACATTTTAAAATAATTATATAATTCCATATTGTTCGCCACAGGTCGGATCTTAACACGACTCCTTCAACTCTATCAAACACATCAAGTGATTTTAGCACCTTTTTGGCTATTTGAAAAAGTTGCTAGTTAGGATGCCTCTTTTCTCATTGGTTAAGAAAGAGATCTGGCACTCCTGCTTACATTATCCTAGCGTCTTTTGTTATGTAACCGTTTTCGCATGCACCGTTAAGGCTATACCACACCTTTACATCAGGGATGGCACGAAAAAAATCAAATTAAAAAAATCAATTGATTTTTTACTTGATTTTTTTTTATAAATAAATCATGATTTTTTTGATTTTATTGATTTTTTTGATTTTTTTATATTTTTTTTATTAGTTTTTATTTTTTTGTATATTTAAGTAATTTAACTTCAATAGAAATAAAAAATTAAGATAAAACTATATATACTATGAAGTTTTTAATTTTTCAATTTTCAACAAACTATTGGCATTTTAACCCGTAAGTCTGTAACATTCTTTAGTGCTGCTGTTTCATTGTTTCCATTTTAAGATTTTGAACCCAGAGCTAGGGCCTAAGGTTAAAAATTGAAAATTAATGCCAGATGCAGACTAATTATATATATTGTTTTTGCATAATGTCGTACAATAGATATGTTAGGCCAGTATTTGAATATTGTCTACAATTTTAGCACCCTTATTAAAAAAGACATATGCTGAAGAGGGCGCAACGTAAAACAACGAGGAGGTAGATATTTGGCTTTGAGGATAAGAATAGGCATGAAGTTGTCTAGATAGGCCCATGCGGCTTCTTAAATATTATTATCATTTATTATTTATTATGGGTTGACTGGGACATTCTAGAGGGGCCAATGCAGCTTCTTAATTAATTTTTATTGGCTGACTGGGACAGTCTAAAAAGGACCATGCGGCTTCTCAAGTATTATTCTTATTTATTATGAGTTGACTGGGACATTCTAGAGGGGCCAATGTGGCTTCTTAATTATTAATTTTTATTGGTTGACTGGGACAGTCTAAAAAGGACCATGCGCTTCTTAAATATTATTCTTTTTATATTAAGTTAAACTGTGACATTCTAGAGGCGTCAATGCGGTTTCTTTATTATTTTTAATTATTAATTATATATATTATTTTTGGTTGACTGGGACAGTCTAGATAGGCTTATGCTGCTTCTTAAGTATTATCTTATTTATTATTTATTATGGGTTTGGACTGGGACATTCTAGAGGAGCCAATGTGGTGTCTTAATTATTTAATTTTTATGGTTGCTGGGACAGTCTAAAAAGCGAACCATACGGCTTCTTGGTATTATATATTCCGATTGTCACGCCTTACATTGTGGATAGGCTGAATAATATCATGTAAATTATTATTCCGAATAATAATAATTAGGAAGCTGCATTGACCTCTCAGAATTGTCCCAGTCAACCCACTAATCAAACATGCTCATACAAGAAGCCGCATGGTCTTTTTAGACTGTCCCAATTCAACCAATAAAAATTAATAATTAAAAAGAAGCATTGGCTCCTCCTAGAATATCCCAGTAATACATTAATAAATAAAAATAAGAATAATACTTAAGAAGCCGTATGGGCCTATCAGACTGTCCCAGTTAACCAATAATAATAATAATGAAAAAATAATAATATAGGCCACATTGATCCCTCTAGAATGTCCCAGTCAAACTCATTATAAATAAGAATATACTTAAGAAGCCGCATGGTCCTTTTTAGGCACTGTCCCAGTCGACCAAAAAAAATTAATTAAATAGAAGCCGCATGGCCCTTCTAGAATGTTCGGTCAACCCAATAAAAATAAAATAGGAATAATTTAATAATAACTAATGTAATTAATGAATAGTATTTATAATTAAGAAGCCACATGGGACTACCTACACTGTCCCAGTCAACCAACAATAATTAATAATTAAGAATAATAATTAAGAAGTCGCATTGGCCCCTCTAGAATGTCCCAGTCAATCCATAATAATAATAATAAATAAGAATAATAATTCAGAAAGCCGAAATGGGCTTATTATTGACTTCCCAGTTCAACCATAATAATTAATTATCAGAAATTTATGGTCTTAATTATAATTATGGTTGAATGGGACAGCTCAGAAGGCCCATGTGGCTTCTGTTGATTATTATTCTTATTATTAATTTTTGTTGGTTGACTGGGACAGTCTAGGTAGGCCCATGTGGCTTCTTAATTATAAATACTATTCATTAATTACATTAATTATATTAAAAATTATTCTTAATTCTAAAATTTTATGGTGTAGTGGGAAATTCGAGAGGGACAATGCGGCTTCTCAATATTTCTTATTGGTTTACTGGGAAAGTCTAAAAAGACCATGCGGCTTCTTTAAGTATTATTGTTATTGTATTTTGATGTTATAAATTTTTAGAGGGATTAATGTATTGTGGCTTCTTAATTATTATTTTAATTATTTAATTAATGAATTGCTTGATTGACAGTCTAGAGAGACCATCTGCTTCTTAAGTATTTATTTTTATTCTATTTTATTATGGGTTGACTGGACATTCTAGAGGGGCCAATGCGGCTTGCTTAATTATTAATTTTTTTTGTTGACTGGGAATTTTAAAAAGGACCATGCTGCTTTTAAGTATTATTCTTATTTATTATGAAGTTGACTGGACATTCTAGAGGTGTCAATGCGGCTTCTTAATTATTATTTTAATTATATTGGCTTGACTGGGACAGTCTAGATAGGCCCATACTGCTTCTTTATTATTATTCCTATTATTATTTTTATGGGTTGACTGGGACATTCTAGAGAGGTCAATGCGGCTTCTTAATTATTAATTTTTATCGGTTGACTGTGACAGTCTAAATATTACCATGCGGCTTCTTAAGTATTGTTCTTATATTATTAGGATAACTGGACATTTCTAGAGGGGGGTTCATTGCCGTTCTTAATTGATTATTCTTATTAATTAATTAATTATATTATTACTGGGACGGTCTAGATAGGCCCATGCGGCTTCTGAATTATTTATTCTTATTTATTAATTATATTGGATTGACTGGAACAGAGGGGCCAATGCGGCTTTTAATTATTATTCTTAATTATTAATTATTGCTTTGGTTGACTGGCGACCAGTTTAGGTAGCCCATGCGGCTTTTTATTTAATTACTATTCTTAATTACATTAATTATTATTAAAAATTTTTCTTAATTCTTTAATTTTTATGGGTTGAATGGGACACTTTAGATTGGATTCTGCGCTTCTTACTGTCTCTTTATATATATATATTATATATATATTATATATTATATATATATATATATAAATAGATATATATTATACTATATAATATATATATAATATATACTATATATATATAATATATATATATATATATATATATATATATATATATATATATATATATATAGATATATAT
>JABUQX010015047.1:10000-12500 GCA_015478945.1 Trachelipus rathkii
TTTATATATAATATATATATTATATATATATATATATATATATATATATATATATATATATATATATATATATATATATATATATATATATATATATGTATGAAAGTAATAAAAGATCATAATAATGAAGACCCCCATCTTGAAGAGTGAGAAGCTCGAAATTTTTCAGAGATTTTGAGCTCAATAACGACAGTAATATAAAGTTTATGCGAAATCGATATACTAAACAATTCAAAATAACTCCAGCATAACCGTTAAAATAACTGAGATATAAGGTTTAAAATTATAGGGATATAACACAGTAAAGTAATGGTAAAATATTGTATTTTTCAATCCTCTTCTCATAACTGTATCCAAAACCCATCTTTAACTCTAATAAGATATATATATATATATATATATATATATATATATATATATATATATATATATATATATATATATATATATATATATATATATATATATATATATATATATATATATATATATATAACACCACCACTCAAGGGCAGGGTTCTAATCTAGGAGGGGATATATTCAATTAACCGTCCGAGCAGGACGAAACCAAGCCCATGGAAAGAATAGCTCACATTCTCCTACCCGACCAGTTGCAAACCTGAGCTACCGGGCCCTTTTATATAAATAAATATAAAATACCCCCCTTAAAAAAAATATACATAAACACATACATATACACAAATATATACATATACATATACATACTCTCACACCAAACATATACAAATATACATATCACTACCATTATTGCCATTATTAATTAATATCACTAACATTAACGTTGATAACATTAAAATTATTACCTTCACTAACACTAGCACTATTATCAATAACATATTATCACTAATAATTATTAACACTATCACTATTTTCTTTAACATTATCATTAGTTCTAATTATAACACTCAACACCTGTACAATATAAAAATGTAGCCCATGATGGGAAGAAATAATAATCATCTGAGGGGGTTAGCAGTCCATAGAAGGTGTGTGAAATATTTATGTTTCCCCTGGTGTGCAAGGGCAGAATTCTTATACAATCTACCAGGATCAGTTAAAGTTTTGACATGACCCAATACAAGAAGTTTAAAAGTGTTCAATTTCACTATAAGTGGGGAAAAATTGATAAAGGAAAGTGTTCCAGACTTTACCAGTAAAAATGCATGTAAGAATGAGCATTGTTGTTAAGTGTTGGGTTAGGAAGTTGAACGGAGTATTTTACTGTGTAAAAAGAAGACACGCAGAAACTCTCCTCAAAGAAGGAGAGGTCTACCATTAGAGAGCTCGAAAGACCTTTGTCCACTGTAATAGAGATAGAATAAGGAGTGTAATGCAACGATTCGATGGCTAGAAAGAGATTGGAGAGACTAAGTGAGAATAGGAGAGTTGATCAATCTAAAAGGCCTACATTATAACCATTTTAAGGAGAGCTACACGCGTGGAACTACTCAATGCTACGCATACTCCATACAAGAGCGAACAACTCAATTATAAAAGCAAGCAATTGGGATGGTGCAAAAAAGTACTGAAACCGTCTCAGAATACAAAAACTTTTAAAAGAAATGAAGCAATATATATATATATATATATATATATATATATATATATATATATATATATATATATATATATATATATATATATATATATATATATATAACTGCTATATACTATATACTATATATATGGTGATTTGACTTGTTCATAACACAACTCTCAGACATTTTTGAAGGCTTTTAAAATAAGGAATATTTTGTATAAAAAAGTCATTAATAAACATCTCTTAGATCTTAGAAAATAATAATAATAATAATAATAATAATAATAATAATAATAATAATAATAATAATAATAATAATAATAATAATAATAATAATAATAATAATTATAAAATTATTGTAATAATAATAATAATAATAATAATAATAATAATAATAATAATAATAATAATAATAATAATAATAATTATAAAATTATTGTAATAATAATAATAATAATAATAATAATAATAATAATAATAATAATAATAATAATAATAATAATAATAATAATAATAATAATAATAATAATAATAATAATAATAATAATAATAATAATAATAATAATAATAATAATAATAAAGCAATCTTGCAAAGTGGGTCCTTATAGGCGTGGCAGTCATGCAAAGATATTTTGTGTATTGATTGTAATACTGAATGTCGTTTATCATTCGTGTTCGAGGATCAGCTTACCCAATACACACACAAACACACACATACACTCCACTCACCCACACACAAGAAGTCATACAAATATACATAATTATCAAAATGCTTATGTACAAGTGCACAAATGTGCAATATATATAGTATACCTTATATATATATATAAATATATATATATATATATATATATATATATATATATATATACTATACTATATATATATATATATATATATATATATTAGGAGTGTAGCGGATAGTGATTTTTACTATCC
>JABUQX010015047.1:17500-62306 GCA_015478945.1 Trachelipus rathkii
ATGTTGTCATATTTGTTTAGGATTTTGAAAGCTTCCATTAATTTACTTCTCAATCTTCTTGTCTCTAAAGAACGGATATTTATTTCACATAGTCGTTGCTCGTATGACTTCTTAATTCCGATATTAATTTGGTTGCCGTTCGCTGAATTCTTTAAAATTTTGGTAAGACTTATTATAAATATGTCCTTTTTGAGGTATGGACTCCAAAACTGTACTGCGTATTCCAGATGAGGTCTTACTAACGTTTTATAGAGATAAACCATTATTTTTGGATTTATATTAGAAGTTATTTATAATAGAAGTTATTTATAATAGAAGTTATTTATAATAGAAGTTATTTATATGCTCATTATTGATTCTGGTGTCATCGGAGAAAGATATAGCAAAAAAGTGAAGAAGCAAGATTTCAGAAGGAAAACAGTAAGAAAGAAAATTAGCAGACAGAAATATGAAAGAATTGCTAGCAGAGCTCTGAAGAAACAAGGAGTTCGGTTAGAGTAAGAATTTACACAAGAACAGAACTAGGTCTTTAGTCTTAAATCTGTTAAAAGGATGATGTATCGGGTTGGGAACATCCATTAGTTGTTTGACTCTTCAGCGCCCGGTAGCTCAGTGAAAGAGCACTCTCTCAACAAAGCGAGAAACACCCAGGTTCGTAACTTTTAGGGTGAGAGAATGTGATCTGTTCTCTCCTTGGGCTTAGCTTCGTCCTACTCGGATGTAAAAGTGAGAACACCCTCTCCTTAAATAAGGCAACGTTAAGTGTTAAAAAAAAAAGAAATTGAGCTTTATCAACTATCTTAACAGCTTCAGCATATTGTTTCGCATTTAAATCCTTATTAATTATTACTTCTAGATTCTTTTCCTCACTGACAACTTTGACAACTTGATAAATGATTCATCTGTCATGTAATCATATTCGTTGTTCCTACTCCCAAAATTTATAAACTTAACATTTATCGGTATTAAATTTCATTTGTCATATTTTCGACCAATTTACAATCTTTTTCAAATCGATTTGGAGTAATTAAGAATCTTTTTCACAATTTATGTGATTTCCAAGTTTCGTATCATCCGCAAATTTCAAAATGTTGCTAAAAAATTATCATCTACACGTATGTTGTTTACATATATAATAAATAGCATTGGACCTAGGACAGATCCTTGTGGTACACCATTACTAACATTTGCCCATTTTGAGCACTCGACATTGATAACGACTCCTTCTCGCCGATTCAATAACAATTTTTAATTCAATTTAAAAATTTTCATCGAATAACATGAGCTCTAAGCTTTCCCAATAATCTTTGATGAGGGACGGTATCAAATGCCTTTTGAAAGTCTAAGTAATGACGTCAAAAGATTTATAATTATCTACATCGTTAATAACCACATTAAAAAATTCTAGTAAATTTGTTAAGCATGATCCCTACTTCTAAAACCACATTGAGAATTCTTGAGTAGCCCATGATCTTCAAGGTGTGCAATCAATCTATTCGTTAGTGTTGCTTCAAAGATTTTGACAGCCATAGAAGTTAAACTAATTGGTCTGTAGCTATTCGGGAGCTTACGATCTCCTTTTTTTAAAAATATAAGTTAAATTAGCAAGTTTGTAAAGATTTGTTAAAAACTTTTGTCAAAGGATTTACTAATATATCTTTCAAATTTTTAAGATTCATCTAGCCCGGTGATTAATAGTTTATCAATCTGGTAAGCAGCTTTCTCTTCTAAAATTTCAAATGTATCTCAAATATTGTCTGCATGAAAATCGTTTATATCTTTCATGTAAGGCACGGTATCTAGATTCTCTTTCGTAAAAACTGTGGATAAAAATTATTTAAATTGTTTGCCACACCAGCATTGTTTGATTTTAAATTTCCATTAATTTTCATTAATGGTACAATTGATTTCTTAATGGAACTCCAATTATTAACATGATTGTGAAAATTTTTTTTTTTAGGAATAGTTTTATTTCCTCAAGCAATATTAATTTCATAGTTTCGTTAATAACATCTAATTAGTCGTTTGCAGCTTCGACAACAAGCCGTGTAACTATTATTCTTTTCCACTGAAAGAAAAGATTCTAAAGTTTATAATCTCTGTTTCAATTACTTAAATGATCTGATCTCTAATTTCATTGTTCCACCATCTTGGTTTCTAATATGATTAAGATTGTTTCATTTTATATGGAACAAAATTTTTAAAGTCCTTTAACTTTAAATATCTATAGAAATGTATTCCACATTATATTTGCATTTCCTGTTAATATTTCATCCCAATCATATATAGATAAATTTTTCTTAAGACTTAAAGTCATTAAAATTTGCTTTCTTAAAATCTGGAATTTTCAAGTAATTGTTTTGTATTTTGTTTACAATTTTAATGATAAATTTAATTATGTTATGATCACTTTTATCAATAGGTTCGATAACCTCGAAGCTTCTTACCAAACTCAAATGACTCTATCAGTAGGTCTAGCATACTGTTTGCCCTCGTTGGGCAATCAATAATTTGAAAAAGGAAATTATCACCTAAGAAGTTTAGTAATCTATTTCCTTCCACATCTGCCTCAAGTAAATTGTAGTCGATATTTTGGCAGTTAAAGTCTCCTACAATTGTTCTGAAATTCTGCTTAATTCGGTATACAAAGCTACATCTGTTATTGATGTCAAGACGGTGGACGATAGACGGTGGGCGAAAGACATTTATCAAAATCAAATTTACATTCAATATTTCGATTTTAATTTCAAGGATAGCAATTTCATCAACATCAGCTAGTTCTAGCTGAGGAGTTTGATATATATTTTTTATATAAACCATGACGCCTCCCTCTTCCCTATTATTGTTTCTATCTTTGAAAAATAACTTATAACCATAAATTTGAAATTTCGTTATAAAAATCACTATCTTTAAAGTTGCACCATGTTTCAGTGATTGTAATTATATCGTAGTTTTCTATGTAAAAAATAATAGCTAAAAATTCATTTATTTTGTTGCGTATACTTCTTTCATTAAAATATATAGCTTTCGTTTCGGGAATGTTGAACGGGTATTTGGAACTTCCCGAAAAACCAGTTTGTTGCAGTTTATCTCCTTATGTATTTTTGTTACCTCTGTGTTCAATAGTCTACATAACCTTGCGTCACCAACATCATCTAAATGAACCCCCCAATCTATTATGTATAAATGATTTTGATCATCAAAGCTACCCCAAAAAGTTGGCAATAGAAACGTTTTCTTCCCTACAAATTTCTTTCAGTCTGGTGCTGAAGAAAAAAAAAACCGCAGTGCTGGAAAATCTTAATCCTATTAAGCAGCAAGGCAAAATTCCCAAACATAAATATAACCTGTTTTTTCTTTCAAATTTTAAAATAGCTTTCTATATTCGCTGATTAGGTCGTTGATCGTATTTTTCTTTTCATACACATCACTTGACCTGATTATAACTCACGCCAGAGTAGTAGTAGTAGTGGTAGTAGTAGTAGTAGTAATAGTAGTAGTAGTAGTTGTAATAGTAGTAGTAGTTATTTTAACATTATTTACACACAATGAATTCGTGAAAAATGCTCATTATACACCACTTGATATTAATTCTTATATTTCTAAGATTATCATATTGTATACGAATTTCAATGTTTTTAATTAAACTTTTCTTTACTTTATAAGTTTTACCATGCAAGTAAAACGATACTAATTATTTAAGAGTTTTATCACCATTTTACCCGATATGAACGATCTGCATTATTAAAAGGTATATTAGTGTATATTTTTAAAAGAAAGTTAGGATTACGTTAGGAAGTTGGAACCCCAAGAAAGAGAAATTTAAGAATATATACTATATATATATATATATATATTATATATATATTATAATTATATATATATAAATATATATTATCTATATAATATATATATTATTTTTTAATATTTTAATAACACCTCTCTTGAGGGGATTCGGTGCACCCACCAAACCTAGCGGTCATGATAGCACGCACACTCACTCCTAGACTAGCCATTATTATCTAAGTCCTTTAATGGCTTGCCAAGCCACCTCTTATGTTCCTATATTTGCAGGAAAATTATCAAGGTAGGTCACCAGCGATGCTTTCACCGTTCCAAGAGACCCCACTACCACCGGCATTACCTCTACCTCATCCATCTCCCACATCCTTCTGATGGTGTATCGTAGTCTCTGGTACTTTATTTTCTTCCTCTTTCATATGCTCCCTCCCTCCTCACCCTCCAACCTCTATAATGACATATATAACATTTTTTGTTTTCAATATTCGGTCTATTATTTGGTACAAATATGTCAGTGGGTATACCAAAACCATAAAGAATTTGAACATGATTATTATCGATTATTGCAGGGGATTTATATAAATCCAGTGATTGTTTGGAGGTATGTTATTTAATTTGCAGAATCTATAATGAAAGTATTTGCATATGGCATTCTGTCTGTCTATAAATAGTCCCATATGTAGCAGTGTCTCACATCCGGTCAATATATGGGGCACAGTCTCTTTCAATTCTCCATACATCCTACATTTATCAGAGTCATTGACTCCTTCGATATCCTTTTTAAACCAATTGGTTCTTTTTTACCAATCCTTAGCTGTAATCAGAGTTCTCTCATCATTTAATTCAAAAATCCTCTTGTAATTGTTTCTATCGATTTTTCTGTATTGATAAAGCCCTTGTTCAGTGCTTCCTTTTTAAAATGTTGGGCATGTCTAGGTTCTTCCCATTCTACAGTATAACATCGGCTTTCCTTCTTGTTGTTTTATAAGCTTCCTTTAGAATTTTTGTTCTTTCTTTGAGTTTTTTTTCATTCCATCCATTGTGTTCTTAAATTGATGTTTTCATGGAGGTAGTCATTTCCGTTTTTTGTTACTGAAGCTGTTCCAGCTTTACAATCTTCATGTTCTTTCAACCATCCAATGAATTTAGTTCCTTTTCCTTCTACATACTCTGCTAATCCTACTATTTCATCCAATGAATTTAGTTCCTTTTCCTTCTACATACTCTGCTAATCCTACTATTTCATTTTTGTGGGTTCTATCTATGTGTGACATTCCCATACCTCCTTCATCTCTCAGGATGTACATAAGAGCTGTGAACTGATTTTTGTAAATTATTTTGTGTGCATAGGGGAGTTTCATTGTTATTGTGTCTAGAGTATTTATTTCATCCTGGTACCAGTCTACAACTCCAAAACTGTATCTCATTACTGGCATTGCCAACACCTTAATTGTCTCTATTTTGTTTTTTGTTTTTAATTCGGCTTTTAGTATTTTTCTTTTTACTTTTGAGATGTATTCCTTTTTTATTATCTCTCTCTTTCATAATTGTGTTTTCAATCCTGTCCAATTCCTCCACTCCAAGGTATTTGTAGGTTCTTTTCTGTTCCAATTCTTTAATTTCTACGTTATTTACCATGATGTTTTCAGTATATATCTTTTTACCTTTTGTTCATAACTAGGATAGCAAACTTTTCCAGTCCAAAATATATCCGATAAAAAATCATTAATCGCCTTTATCTGTCTTTCAGCTTCTCTTCTACGTGGCGCATACAGTTTTATATCATACATGTAGAAGAGATGGAAATTCTCTTTTCTTTCTTTTCTGTTCCTTTATTTATTTGGTATCCGTTTTCTAAGTTATTGATCAGGCTACTTAAAGGGTTAAGATCTAATACAAATAAAAGAGGGACATTGATTCCCTGAAAAATCTCTCTTTTCATTTACATTTTAATTTTCATTAGACTAAATTTAGATAAGTTTTAAATAATTTTCCACTAAATATTTCCTTAATTTTCAAATTTTAAATTGTATCCTCACAATGTGTTGATGCACGTGCTTCTGGTCGAGCATGCCTCATAAGCATTCTGTAGTCAATATCGTCAGCACAGATTCTAATTTGCCATTCCAAAACTATTTCATTATCATTTTATTTCCAGTAGTGTTCTTTTGTACATAGGTATGCTTAATACATTCTTTACTCTATCATATTGATTTTATTCTTCTACATGTTTGCATAACCTTTGGTTAGAATCGGTTAACAGTTGTAAGTTTGGTGGAAAGGGGGCCATTAGTTTAATTTAGGGTTCTAAACATGATAGGATCTTGGTTACTTCATTTTTGTTTCACCCATTATGAACCACTGTGGGATGTCTTCTCTTCCATCCACTATATTATTTAAGCATTCTTTTTGGGACTTGATCAATAATGTTAGCTTTTTTAAGCCAAATGTTCTGGACCTTGTCCATTCCAGGTGCCTCCTAATTATTAGCCTTCTTGATTAAGTCCTTTGCTTCTTTAATACCAATTTTCTGAAAGTCCATATTCCTAATAGATGTTATTTCTGGGCTATTTTTAATATTTCTCAACCATTGAGCATCTGCATCATGTGACACATTGTTCTAGGATATATTTTTCCAAAATCTTATCTTTCGACCTCCTCTGCCTGGGGTGCACTAACTGTTATCTTGTTATCCTAGAGTTTCGTAACTCTCTATAAAATTTACCTTGATCTTCTTTGAACAGTTTGTTTTCTTGTTTTTCTTCTTCACGCATTTCGTACCTTTTCAATCTCTTTCCTTTTGCCGATAAAGGTAGTTTTCTCCTCACAAGAGAGAGTTTCTGATTCTTTCTCTGCTTACCAAATTTTGCGCTTTTCTCTTTGTTGCTTCAACTATTATTCTCTTTCTGTAGCATTGTGAGCATTCCAATTTCTTTTCGAAGAGTGTTTATTTCATCTGTAAGTCTTAACTTCCAAGGTGGCATCCCTTCTTTTATTTTGATTATTTTTCTTATCTTTATATAACAATCAACTCCTTATTGTTTCTGCTACTGCTCTTGATGTATAATAAAATAAAATTATCAAATTTAAAACTTATATAATAAGTTATATATATTATTATATATATATTATATATATATATATATATATAATTTATATATATTATAGTATATATATATAATATATATTATAATATATATATATATAGTTCTATAATTAATAAATAAATATATAGTATATATATATTATAATATATATATATAATTATATTATATTATTTATGATATTATTATTATTATATAATTATATTAGATATATATCTATTATATATATCTTTATTACCAATTAGAGGAGAATTTACATATTACTCCTATGAAATAGAACTGAGCTTTTGAATGCCTCTAAGACGTGAGGTTTCGAATTTCCGCTCAAAATGATAGAAGGAAAAAGTTAAGATGTAAATAAAGGCGAAACATCAAATTATGCAGTGACGAATGTTTTGTTTTTAATTGAATATGCAGCCTTCCAACGAAACATTAATTTCTCGTCTTCAATACTTATGTAATCGCACTCAATGTATATGAGCTAATTTATATATTTATATATATATATATTAATATATACTATATATTATATATATATTATATATTATATATTATATATTATTAATAATATATATAATATATATATATTATATATGCTTAATAACCCGTGCTAGCGAGATATATGACTTTGAAATTGCTTTTGTAATTTGAAGGCTAATTATGTAGTTATAAGTGAACTCAAAGTTAATAATAAAATGAAAGTCAAAGTGACAATCAAATGAATTTACAAAACAGTCAAATTTAACTAACTATTTTGTAACGACTTGTTTAATGAATTTTTAAGACTGGATGAGGAAATTCGCATATCCATTCTAGTATTATGGATTCACTTTAAATTAATGTCATGGGTCGTTTCTAGTGTTTTGCACTTATGTATGTTTTCATATATATATTATTATATTATATATATATATACTATTATATTATATATATATATATATTATATATATATATTATTATATCTTATTATAGTATATATATATATTAATTTATATATAGATAATATATATATATATATATATATAATATATATATTTAATACTATATATATATATATATTATATATATATATATATATATATATATATATATATATATATATATATATATATATATATATATATATATATATATATATAATATATATATATATATATATATATATATATATATATTTCGAGGTGCGTTAACAATAAACAAAAAAATACGGATGGTAGTTCAGATATAGGTTATATTTTATCACCTACAGCTGGCTGGCTTCGAAGTTTGACTCTTTTTGCTTTTTAATGTTTTATTCCAAGAGGTCTTCATAAAAATTACTTATTTTTTATTTCAAATGGATGGATGGATCTTACGGCAGCTACAGTCTCATTTGACGCGAATACCGTCAGCCAGGAGAACTGTAGGGAAGTTTCCGGGAACCGATTGTATGAGAACTTCAAACTTCAAGGAGAGGAGGGAATCACTAATGACGATACATTACATATTTTGCGATTCGAAGCAGGTTGTTGAGGGGGTTTATTTAAATCTACTTACTTAGAAATGTCCTTTTAATACCGAAATTATCTGAACACTTGTTTTCAAAAACACCGCATTTCCTCCTTTAATACAAATCCATAAAAGGTTTATGAGACAAAATTTCTTGAAGGAATTTTTCTCAACTATTTACATACAACGTAAACATAAGAACACATGTAATTATATGAGCGAGGCTTGATCTGTTAAAAAATGTAATAAAATCGATCTTTTTGATTGAAATTTTGTTTTTGAATGCATTGCAGGCATTTTTGTGCAAATGTGCTTCTACAAGAAAGATGTTTGTATATTTTGGAAGGGATTTGAATAACTATAATACATCAGCGAAACATGACAGAGATTTAAAACGGGTTCCAAGTTAAACAGCAACTCTCATAGTAGAATATCCCGCAAATTTAAACTATATGCTCAGAATATTATTGAAAATGCTGACACAGCTATCAAATTATTTTGTTAAACATGAGAAAAGCACATACGAATTTACCTAGCATATTCTGGGCGAGAATGACCTTGATAATGTCTTTTAAAATTGTTTTAATATAGTCTCTTAAACTATTAAAATTACAGTAAATTAAGTGATTGGCCCACCCATCGCCATGAAACCGAAAAGTTCCCACGATAATATCTTGTTTCGAACAATATGATGATCCTCAACCTTTTGAAAACGTTGCTTCTAAAAATACCTGCGAAATTGAACATGAAAAGAGGATGGAAACCAGGTCTCCACACTTTCCAGACCATAGACCTCTAGAGTTTGAGATTATAATTTGCAAACTCTGTTCAATGTACGGAGAAGAGATATTGAACATCTGCATGAGTGGATCCAGAAATTTACCGTAAGTGGAGAAACGTCTACATGTCTACATTTAAATTTTGCTAGTTTTATATCTCGATCATAATTCGTTGCAATTTTTGTTATTGCCAAACCCGATACTGCGGACAAACACAAACACACTCACAATATATATATATATATATATATATATATATATATATATATATATATATATATATATATATATATATTATATATATATATAACACACTAAATATACAAAAATATATATATATATTATATATAAATATTTATATATATAAATATTACACACAAATACACAATATATATATATATATATATAATATATTATATATATATATATATATATATATATATACTCGTATACACATAGCACAGACTACAGAACAATAAATCTAAATTTCAGCTCTCAAAGTATAAATTAGCAAGGATAAGAGAGAGAAAGAAGGTCTCAAAATACATTTAAACTATTTTTAAAAGAAAAAGAATTTGTAAGGATACTTTAACAGAATAAATAAGCACCAAAAAGATTTTGAAAAAAATGAAATAAAAGAAAAAATAAAATAGGAAGAACCACACATTTTCAAATTGAAAAAGAGAACTCATATACTGTGAATGTGGATAATCTTCATATTATCCTCATTATTCGGATGCGAATGAGGATAAATATGGATATCTGATTGAAATGTGTTTGGTTATGTGGATGTCAGTTTCTTAGTAGATATAATACAAACCACTATTGTATACATGTTTTGCAGATTAATAAAGATTACCAAGATCTCCTCAATTGTTTATTCAGACTTGAATCTCAAAGGATTTATATTACAAAGGTAAAGGTTCCTAAATTTGATTTATTTATTTGCTTTTGATAATTGCCGAAAATGTAAAAATTCATTTTCTTTATTTAAAAATTATATGTACAGACATGTAGAATAAATTTGCTTTGCTTATACAATGTCATGCACTTCCTCATGTTCATTTGTTCAATTACAGTATAAAAACAATTCAACTTAATCCCTCAATTCAGTTAATGACTCTGCGCTTAATGGATTAAAAATAACACAAAATAAAACTAATTTGTGCGAAATTCTCTCATTTCGAACAATTTCGCTACATTTCCTCCCTCTCAAAAAAGCGCAATCAATCTTCTCGATAAAACTGTTAAATTAATCTGCTCTTTTTGTCGGCGCTGTTCGACTGATTTTTCGCATTACTTTTGATACGATAACTTATAAAAAATAAATCTATGTAATAATTGTGTTAATTACCCGGTTTATGCTTTATAATGTTAATGAAGTGCCTCTCTTCCATTAAAAATAGACGTTATTTAATGTTTTGCACTTGGGATAATTTGGATTTCAAACATTTTTTATGACGTACAGTTAACTATTATTATTATTTTTAATTTTATCTATTTCTCATATGTGAAATAATATATATATATATATATATATATATATATATATATATATATATATATATATATATATATATATATATATATATATATATAAAAAATCGGGACTCGAAATGCAAAAGGTCATAGGCGACAATTTAATAATTATCCAATAGAACGATTTAAAATGAAAAGAAAATATTTTTAAATAATAGTTACTACTTTTGAAAATTATTTTGTAAAGGAAACAACTGCAAATTAAATTTAATTTTTTTAATATATCGAGACAACATTAGGTTAAAATTGCGCTAAGAAATACAGAAAAAGAGTCTAATTTTCTAAGTCGTAACAATCCATTTTACTTTCAACTCACCTTGTTTTGCAAATTCGTTAGTTTTGCCCATTTATTCTCTGCAAATTTTTTTCCTATTTAAATTCAGTAGTTGCTCAGTTGTTTTCGCTATGTCAATAGTTTCTAATGTGTTGTAACTGCATATGAATATGAAAATGAAAATACATTCAATCTCACTTTATATTTTGACAGTTTGAATACCTTTAAAAACTTTCTTCATTGCTGCTGCGATATGATCGTAGTTGTCCAATCAGAAAGTCACTGTTTATTTCAACCCTCGTTGTATTTATTGCCTCCGGTAGAGATTCTCCTTTTGTGTTTTGAACAAATATTAAAACCTAAAAAATCTTCACGAACCACAAACAGGTTTTCCTCATTATTTATTTATATATCTCTTTTTTTGTTATTTGATTATTATTTGATTATTCTTGTATAAATTAAATTAAGGACTCAGTCATCAAAAAAATTTTTAGTTAAAATTAATTCCAGATATTGTAGTTATTTATTTCCCCTCCCACCCGGCTACGGTTCTATATTATATATATATTATATATATATATATATATAATATTATATATTTATATATAATATATATTATATTATATATAATATATATATAATATATATATATATTATATTAATATATATATATATATATATTTATTATGTATATTGATATATAATATATATATATATATAATATATATATATATATATATATATATATATATATTATATCATATATATATATATTATAATATATAATTATATATATAATATGTTATAATATTAATCAGGCGTATACATAGGGAGTTAGGGTAGGTAGCATACCCATTTTTTTGAGTCATTTGATAAAATAAATTAAATGTAAATAACTTAAACTATTACAATTTTTATTTGGAAGATGAAAAAAGAAACTGATTTATAAAATAAATTTAAAAAAAACGACTACTTTAGTAATATAATAACTAAATTCATTTTGAAATTTGCCTTTAATCTGTTCTTAAGAGTAAAATTTCAAGCTATGGGCGTACATAGGATTTCATATTTCATAGTATATATAGGGCCAGCCAGACAATTAATTACTTGCTGTACGAAACGAAAAAATACAAGAGAATCTCCGAAGAAGAAAATTTTCGTTCAGGCGAAAACGTTCGAAGAAATTTGAAAAAAAGAATTTTAAAATATCTCTTCCTCTTCTCTCTCTCTCCTCTCTCTTCTCTCTCTCTCTCATCTCCTCTCTCTCTCTCTCTCTTCTCTTCTCTCCTCTCTCTCTCTCTTCTTTCTATATATAATATATAATATATATATATATATTATATAGATATATTATATATATAATAATATTATATGTTATATATATTATTATTATATATAATATATTTATATATATATATATATATATATATATATATATATATAAATATATATATATATATATATAATATATAATATATATATATACATATATATATTATATATATAATATATATATATATAATATATCATATATATATATATAATATATATATTATATAATATAAATGATTTACTATATATATTATATTATATATAATATATATATAGTATATTATATTTTATATATATATATATATATATATATATTTATATATTATATACTATATAATTAATATATATATATATTATAATATTATATATATATATATTATATATAATTAATATCTACCCAAGTATAATTTCAAGTACACCACTATAGATATATATAATACTAATTATTATATATATATATATAATATAATATATAATATATAATATATATATATTATATATATACTATATTATATCATATATATATTTCTGTTAGAGTGATCTATATAGAAATAATACTTGGAAGTGACAACAAATTATTTTGAAATGAAGCAAACGACAGAATATTCTCTTTATTGACCACCAGTTATTAAGAATGAGGGAAAAAAGATCTTTAATATGCTAAGTAGAAACTTCTTACCCAACTGACAGTATCCTTATTTAATCTTATTAAAAACCTAAGAAAAACCGTAATAATATGCACATGATAATAATATAATATATATATATATATATATATATATATATATATAATATATATATATATATATATAAATATATATATATATATATTATATATTATATAATAATTATATATATATATATATAGAAAGGTGATGAAAAAGACTAAAGAAACTACACTCTTTAGCGAATTTAGCGAAGGATATTGGGTTTTCGTGGATTGGAATTATGAAATTGACCACAGGATTGCTGGGGGTGAATGAGTGATTAAATTTAGTCTTAGAGAAATATGGAAAGAGGGAAATTTTTCAAGCGAAAGTAAATGAAAATGTTTGAGTGTATATAAATTTGAACTATTCGTATGGAAGTATTGAATCATACGTGGCATTAAAATTCTAAGATAAAAAAGGGTAGAGTTTTGGAAATGAAGGCTTACGAGATATTGTAAGTAAAGAAAGAGGATAAGATGAATGTAAGAATATTATCATATATAATTATATTATTATATATATATACTATATATATCATATATTATATGATAGATATATATTAATATAATTAATATATATAATTATATATATATATTATATAAAATATATATATATATATATATATACGGTTTAATAACCCATTGCTAACGAGAGTACAGACTTGACATACTGCTTTCGTAATTTGAAGGTTGTAATTTTGCTAAGGAAAGTTATTGTAAGTCAAATTGACAATAAAATGATAGTCAAAGTTGCAATCAAATGAATTTACGAAACAGTCAAATTTAACATAACTATTTCTGTAACGACTTTGTTTATAATGATTTAAAGGAAACTGAATGAGGAAATTTACATATCCATTCGTAGTATTGTGGATCACGTTTAAATTTAATGCATGGTTTTTTCTAGTGTTTTGCATTTATGTATGTTTTCATATGGAGTAATATACTGTATATAATATATATATATAATTATATATAGATTTATATATATATATTATATACTATATTATATATATATATATATATTTATATATATATTAAATTATTATATATATATTATATATATATAATATATATATTATATATTTATTAATATTTATTAATTTTATTATTATAATATATATTAAATATTATATATATATATATTATAGTATATACTAGTATATATATATATATATATAATATATACAGTATTATATATAATTATAATATATATTATATAATATAATATATATACTAGATATATATATTATTATATAGTATAGTTAGTATGGTGAATATATGGTAAATAGATATATATAATAGAATATATATAGTATATTCTGAGCTGTTTAACTATTAATTATCAAAAATACGGATGGTAGCTCAGATATAGGGTATATTTCATCACCTACAACTGGCTGGCGTGCGATAGTTGTTATCCTTTTGCTTTGTTATGGTGTGATTCCATGCGGATGGGCTTTAATAATGACTTATTCGTGTTTAAGTTTCAAATGGTATGGATCTTAGGGCAGCCACAGTCTCATTTGATACGAACACCGTCAACCAAGAAAACTGTAGGGAAATTTCTGGAAACCAATTGTATGAGAACTGCAAACTTCAACGAGAGGAAGGAATCACTTCGATACATTAGATATTTTGCGATTCAAAGCAGGTTGTTGAGAGGGTTTATTTAAAGCTTAATTACTTGGAATGTCTTTCTAATACTGAAATTATCTGAACACTTGTTGCCAAAAACACCGCATTTCCTCCATTAAAACAATTATACTCGATATACAATATAACCAATCTATGAAATTTACTCAACTATTTACATACAATGTAAACATAAGAACACTTATAATTATATGAACGAGATTTGTTCTGTTTAAAAATGTAATAAAATCGATCTTTTTGAATGAAATTTTGTTTTTGAATGCATTGCAGGCATTTCTGTGTGAACGTGTTCTACAAGAGAGATATCTTTGTAAAATTTTCAAGCGGTTTTTGAATAACTATAATAATCAGCGAAACATCGATAGAGAATTTGAAAGCTGGCTCCAACACTAACTGGTTAACAATCTATTAAGTAATATTTCGGCTATTTAATCTATGCGTGGAACTGATCCGAAAATGCTGGTATAAGTAAGCACAATAATACTTTAGATTGGATAGAAAAGAATATTCACCACCTATTTAGATTTAAAAATTCTCTAGGCATATTTTGGTGACGTGGTAATGACAGTTTATTGATATTCTTTGGAAAAGTATTATTGGAAAAATATATAGCGTCCTTTTCTCAATTCTGAGAGTCTCAACGTTTCAGAGAGTTGATGAAGATTATTTTAGTCGCCCAGCCAGCTAAATTTGCTCATTGAAAAAATACGCACACACACCAAAATATGGACCTCATTCCTTCTCAAAAGAGGAATACTAAGCTGGATGTTTTTGTCAACAAGTATTTCTTCAGGATGACATGCATTACTTTCTCAACGCTTTATTTAATATTGAAAAAACGTACGTGCTAAAAACTAACCTTGCGATAAAAAGTGAGTAAGCAGTGACAGGGATTTAGAAAAAATTATAGTGACGTCACATCCACGGGACTAGACTATTAGACTCTCAAGTGTGGGAGATAATATAAGTTGAGTCATTATATCGGTTTGTGAGGTTTAGTTCTTCCTATAATAGGTACTGTACAGGTATATGAATTATAAATAAGAATAAACGAACTTTTTAGCAATGGGGAAGGAGACACGACAGAACTTTAAGTAAGGGGCGGGGGAAGACCTATAATGGGTCTTGTTTTATCAGTGATCATTGTATAGAATTAACCTATGGGAATAATTATATGCCAAATGTCAAAAGGCAGTGTAGGACCCAGTTGTGTTTTTTAAGAAGTGCGACAAAAGGTAAGGGGAGGCTAGGCGAGGAGACTATTCTAAAATCAACGCGACCGCAGACGCAAATAAACTATGTGTACGATTGTAACTTTCAATGAGAAAAATATTTGTGGATCTATAAAGAAAATTCATTCCTTCGTATCCGTGGGTTAAAGTCAATTTCGAAATATTCCTAAAAATCTTTCTGAGAGGACGCGAAAAATAAAATCATTCGTATATTGAAAATCTACTTCGTTAAGAGTAAGAAATTGTATTGATATTTATTATCGATATCTTGGGAATAATATTTAGGCCCCCTGTGATAAAAATTTCAGTGTTCTGATTTAACTTATTTAGATAAATGTTAGGTAGTGTAAAACGATATTAATTTAATAATTAAATCCTAAATATGGCAATGACACCTCTCCCGGAGGGTGAAGGGATGCAGGTGATGGAATAACTTAAAACTTGAGAACTTTTTCTCAGCAAAGTATTTAATTTAGAGGATAATGATTGTTTTTCTTTACACAATAAAAGTAATTCATTAGAACTTATTTCTCGCAATGTTGAATAAATCAAAACTAATGGTTCGCTTCTCGCTGCCAATAAAACAACTATGAATTAAGACTAGTTCGGCTCATGATAAGCTAGAACGATAATAACAAGAAATTGATAGACTAGTTCTCGCGTCAGCTAGCCAAGTAAACTGGAAAGTGTGTTGAAGTAGGTTTTAGTAGGATAAATCTGATAACGATTCCTAAAGATTATAACGAATATAATATCAGAACTCAGTTAGGTGGCGTCTGTGTTGATACTGAGGGTTGCGCTAATCTCGCTCGGTACTCGGGATTACCAATTTAATAAAAAATCACGGAATTTTTGATTGATATATTAAATGTAAGTCTTATCTTGAAGAATTGTTTAGCATTTTCAGCCAGCTGTAACTTTGAATTTCCACGTTTTATAATTTGTACCTTGCACCCTATATTCTTCGTTACGCGTTACCAGTGCTCGACATCATGAAGGATTATGGGGTAAACTGAAACGTCCAATTTCACTCGTTTCTGCAATTCAGTCAGATGGGCTTGACTCTTGGGGACGGTTGGTCCCTAGATCTCGGTCATCCCTTTTGTCGAGCGCGCTGCCATATACGGCTTCGCCTGGTTTTCTCGGGCGTAGACCGCATGATATACGGTTGTGCTAGAATATCGAGAGCGATGGCTCCTGACTGATCTCGGCATTGATTCGGTGTTCGGCGCAATGAGACCCTCTGCTTCTGCGTGAGCACTCCTTCGCTTTCGACGTATGGCCTGGCTCAGACTTACCTGCTAGATTGAGCCTCGTTATTTTAATAACTTTTAGACGGACGTGCGGTACCTCTGTCTCTCGGCAGTAGCATGACTTTCCTCGGCAGTTGACCCAAGGTTTCTGTGTGCCAAATCTCTAGTAATAATTAATTGTGTAGATTTGTCGCATGTTTAAAATATAATTTTGATAAGGATCGTGCCAGCATTTTCAGTAATATTATTTAGCAGGTTTTAACGTTCGGAAGAGATACTAATTTGGAGTTTGTGAGGGCACTGAGGCCCGTTGTAAAGTCTTCATCATGGGTGTAGTCGTGGATGTTATACATTTATTATGTGAATAATCCAGGAAACATCTTAGTGTTCGAGCCAAGGACATATTAATCTATGTTCTTGAAAGATGAGATATTTTCGCCCAGACTCACGTGCATTAACTATCAGGTAGTCTATATTGTCTTGTGCCTCCTTAGGAAATATCTCTCCGCTCCACCTTCAAGTGTATTAGAAGTTATTTCAATCTATAAGCTGATTTTTATAAAAACCATGAAATTCTTAAACTCATGTAGCGCAATATTCTGAAGTGTATTTTTATTTAATTAGAAAGAGCTTAGGGTTTTTCGCCTGGGTAAAGCAGCCCTATACAATTTAACTTTCATTAAGCATATGTATTTTATCAAGAAATTTTACAGCTGTTAAATGATAACAGGTTGAGTTAATGTCTCTCTCAAATTGTAAGGGAATATTGTTCACTGCCAACCACTCGCAAAATCGCGATTTTATAGTTAAGGTCCTCAAACATAAGTTTTTGTATAAAGCCTAGAATTTTTCGACTCTGTTCGATGCTCACTCTGCGGCAATCTTAATTGATGTTCAGGACGTTGGTATTAACGGTGTGCATATTGTACCCTCACTCTATATACCACACTCTGTCACTTTATTCGAGTACGAAAAAAACTGATACCAATACGAACTCCTTCCCAGCAACTCTCAACCTCAGATATTTGAATACATGGCTAGATCTTCAGGCTGTGGGCTACTTGCTGCTTTCACAAGGATCTTTTTCCGAGACGAATTTTGGACGCGTGTGTGCTGGTACTGCTTCCCGACACCACGTGTCGTATAAATCTAAAATATGTGACTCAATTGGTCTCGAAGTCCAACTCACTCAGGTTCTATATAGCCCTGTGTGCAGAATAATGCAAATACACAACCAATAAAAAGGCGCACGAGCGGACCTCACTTGTGTGACAGCGAGCTTAAACGGTAAGATTAATTGGGGATTTCAATCCCGAATAGGTACCAGATTTCCCTTCAGATTTAGCTGTTTTGGAATTATGTAACCACATTAAATTATCCTTTGAAATCCCGATCCACTGATATTTGTTATTTCTAGCGATTCTTTGGCCTCAAAGTGCGACATCCCTAACATTAAAATTTTTTCTTACTAATATTTAACAATATTTTCTTATTACATATTTAGTGAAATTTAATTTATAGTTTCTGTTTTTTTGCAACGAAAAAAGTTAAAAATAAATAATTAATTTATATTTATATGACAATATATTTTAATAATACCTTAAGATTTTATTGGTCCCACCACTCGAGAGAAGATAGTGGAAATAATATATCGTATAATGCATTTTAAAAAGAAATAAAAATATTATTGATCTTTCTTAATTGAAAAATAAATAAAATCATCTATTCATATCGCAACAAAATTAAAACCTTTTGTATCAGTATAGAGAGTAGAAGTATTAGAAGCAGTTTTTGTGTATTATGTATAAAGCAACAAGCAAGGAGTAACAGGAGAAGGGACATTTATTTGAGAGGCGAATAGTTAAACTGAGTTTTTTTGTCAAGTTAAGAAGATTCGTATTTTTATTCTCATTTTCGTTTCGTAAAATATATTTCAAAAACTTTAGGATGAGAGACGGAAAATAAAAATTCTTGACTCTGAAAACTTTTCACTTAGATAAAGATAATTGATGTATTCTATTTATTAATTGAATTTTCTTTTGAGATTTTGTGACTTTTAAAATAAATTCGTTTATTTTTTTACTTAATTAAAATATTATTATGTGAAGCAATTTTTAACTAAAATTAATTAAATAAAATAGATTATAAAATGATTCTCATTAGTATTTCGGTTTACCAAAAATGCTCAAAAATTCTCTTCGGCAGGGTTGGGATTATAATAAGATTTATTTTAGTTTGATAGAACTTTGCTGTAATGGAATATTATGGTAATAATGATTTATACTCTCATTCAATATAGATTATATGATTTTCTCCTTATATTACTGAAACAGCAAATTCATAAAATTTTTATCGATTGGATTTGAAATCAAATAACTAGTTCTGCTCGAGCTGTTTAGAAACGTAAGGATTTATTCGCTGCCTCAGGTAGAAGACAATAAAATTTTGAGTTATTAATGTTTTGAGATCGCGAAGAATATTATGAATCAATATGAAGAGCTGTGATAAAGTTGTGACAGTACGATGACCACAATATAATTCTCTGTGTTTTACAAAAACGAACCGCTGGAAGGAATCTGTATGGTATATCAGGGAAGACGGATAAGACGAACGATATATTGGCAGTGATATCTTCTCAAGGAAGCAAGGCGTGCCGGTAAAGCAGGAGAGAAGCTATATTGTGACAGGAAAAAAGAAGTGTTAATATAGTAAATAATATAGTAGAGTCTGTGTGTGTTCATGGTTAGAATATTCGGCCGGAGTGAGATTTCTCAAATAACGTGGTTAATTCAAATAGGTGTGAGAAGAGTACCCGAAGTTTATGGAGGTAGTCCCGCTCGCGACTCTTATAATTTAAATCACTGAAGCATATTAGAGGTTTACCTATCACACGCCCAATGTATATAGCTCAAGACGCGTGATGTTTGTCTATATGGCTGTGTTCGGGTCACGCGCAACAAGGAGATGATAAAGACGGAAATTGGAGCGACTTTATCCGGAGACAACGAGCATTACTGTAGTTTTTGAGATTAGAGATGTATTGTTATTCTATATCGAGAAGTATTACAGTTATGGTATTCAGCGTATAGTTTCATGATGGAAAATAATCGTTCCTTCGTGCATCTGTGGCAGCCTTTTCCTGTTATCCAATTTTTATAGGCTTTGCTTGTTCTATTAAAAATTTTGTCCGTGTTTTGTAAGTAATTTCTCTTAACAGTTATTTACCAATTCAAGTTCATAAAGTTATATAGATAAAAATAATATATAATTTTATATTTAATTAATTATTATTATTTATGTAGTTTTTACCTAAATTTTCATTTAATAATAGTAAATCTGTATATCAACTTACATTAAGTCGAGATACGTAATTCTACTTATACATTACTAATATACTTCGTTACATAAGTTTCTCTGAGTAAAGCATTCTCATTTTCAAACCTCTATCCCTTTTACTGTATTTGATCATATTAACAATATTGTGATGCCATACGAATACATTCAATTTATCATTCTCCTCAATCTGAATAATCATATGTAAATTTTAGTTTATACTCAAATATTTTCTTATTAAATACTGGTTATTTCTACAACTCTATAACCATATATTTCTCATAATATTTAATCTCATTTATCGTGACATTATGAAATTTACTTCTCTTTCCATATTTCTCTAGAAACATTTAACACTCATTCACATATTTAACTCTTGTCAATTTCATATTCCAAAATTAAAGATTATCAATTTGTCATTTCCACAAATTTCTTTACATATGTATTTCTTTAGTCTTTTTCATTCACTTTCTACTATATATAATTATAATTTAATATCTTATATATATATATATATATATAACATATAATATACATATAGTATATATAATATATATATATATATATATAATATATATATATAAATATATATATATATATATCATGATGTATCATATGTGTGTGTAGTTTCTAGGTTTTAATAAAAATAGTACGTCATTGGTAATAAGTTTCACTTTAGCAATTAAGATTCTTTTTTCACCATTCTTGAATTAACTGTCGTCAATAAAGAGAATATTCTCGTTGGGCTGTCTCATTTCAAAATATTGTGGTCCTACCAAGTAATTATCGCTATTTTAAAGAACCAGCTTAACAAATATTATATATATATATTGATAAAATATTATATATATATTATATATATTAGAGATTCAGAGAAAAATAAAATTAAAAAATCATAATTCTTATTTATGTAAACAATAATTTTATTAGTCTTAATTGAGTTTATCATTAATTCAGCCATAAAATTAAACTAATTATTGTGGCCCCTAAAAACTTATGTTTTATAGTCATAAATTATTTCTTCGTTGTACCTTGAAGTTATACTGTATCGTTATAAGAAAGAGAAAAATTTTTATACTACTAGGATATAAGATATATATATATTATATATATATTAATATATATATATTATAATTACTATGATATATAATATTATATACATATATATTATATTATTATATTATATATATAATTATATTAATAGTATCATATATAACATAATTGTAGTATATATTATATATGTATATATATATATATATATATATATATTATATATAATATATGTATATAGATTATAGATATAGATATATATTAATATATATTATGATATAATACTATTATATAGATATATAATATATTTATAATTATACTATATATATTATATACTATATTAAATTATAATACTATTATATATATATATATATATAATAGATATTATTATATATATATATACAAACATAGTATATTTATATATTATAGTTATAATAGTATTAATTATATATTATTAATTATAATTATAATTTATATTATATATTATAGAAAGAGAAGAAGAGAGGAGAGAAGAAGAGATGAAGATGAGAGATGTAGAGAGAGAGGAGAGCATGAGAACGAGAGAGAGAGAGAGATGAGAGAGAGAAGAGCAATGAGAGAAGATGACGGTATTTATAAATCTTTTTTTAAATTTCTTCGTTACGTTTTCGCCTGAACGAAAAGGTTCGTTCTTGTAGATTCTCGGTATTTTTTTCGTTCGTTTACAGTCACATGTAATATTATGTCTGGCCTGCTCCATTAATTATATTACTATATGAATATTTATGAAAATCCAACGATTTCCATAGCCATAAATATTTTAAGGAATTTCGAGACACATGAAGGCAAATTTCCAAAAGAATTTAGTTATTATAATTGCTCTTGCTGAATTCGTTTTCTTTAATTTATTTTATAAATCAGTTAGTCATTTTCATTCAATAAATTTATTTAGCTATTATTATTAACTTTACCATTTAATTATTTATCAATAATGCTCAAATATATATTGCTTATGAGCTACTATCACATTACCCTTACCTCTATAGTCTATACGCTCTGAAATTATGTATATAGTAATATATATATATATATATATATATTATTATTAATTAATATTATATATATTATATATAGTTATATATATTATTTATTATATTATATATAATATAATTATATTAGTATATATTATATTATATACAATATTACATATATTATGATTAATATATTATATCATATATATTATAATATAATTATGTATATATATATATATATATAATATTATATATTATTATAATATATATTATATATCCTTTATATATAATATAAATAATATATAATATATATAATTTTAAATTATACATATATATATATCGAGACCGTAGCGATGGTGTGAGGGGGCTGTGAGGTATCTGAACACTCCCGAAAATTAAAAGCGTATCAAAATTATGATGACATTTGAGTTCTTTATTTTTAATCTATTAAGAATATAAAAATAATAATCAAAGCAAATAAAGAGAATATATTAATAAATATGAGGAAAACCTATTTGTTGTTCGTGAAGATTTTTTAGGTTTTAATATTTGTTCGAAACACAAAAGGAGATCTTCTACCGGTAGGCAATAAATAACAACAGAGGGTGAAATAAAACAGGACTTTTTGATTGGACAACTGACGATCATATCGCAGCAGCAATTGGAAGAACAGTTTTTAAGGTAGTGAAACTGTTAAAAATAAAAGTGAGAGATCTGGTGTTTGCTGTTTGAACTGTGCCAGGGAATGGACTACGTATTATTTTTTGCAAGGGATGTTAAGAACACTTGTGCGATCATACAAAAATTTAAATAGGAAAAAATATTGGAGAAAAAGAATATGAGGCAAACTTAACTATTTGCAGAAAAAAAGGTGAGTTGAATAGTCAAGTGTATTGATACCATTTCGAAAATTAGACTCTTTTTCTATTTCTTAGCGCAATTTTAACCTAATGTTTTTATCATAATATTAAAAAAATATATAAATTTAATTGCAGTTGTTTCTTCTTAACAAAAATAATTTTCAAAAGATAGTAACTTATTATTTAAAATATTTTACTCTTCATTTTACAAAATAAAAATAATAATTGTGATAAATTATTAAATTGTCGCCGATGACTTTTCATTTCGAGTCCCGATTTTTATATAATATATCTATATATATATCATAATATAGAATTTATATATTATATGATATATATATATATATTATAATATAACTATGTTATAGTAATATTATTAATATAATATATTTTTTGAAAGAAAGTAGATAAAATTAAAATAATTATAAATAGTTAACTGTACGGTCATAAAAAAATGATTGAAATCACAAAATAGTATCCACAGAGTAGCAAACACATTAATCAATCGCTCTTATTTTTTAATGCGGACAGAGATTCACTTAATATTAATGTTATAAAGCATAAAACGAGTAATTAACTCAATTATTACATAGTATTTTTTAAAAGCTATCGCATCAAAAGTAATGCGAAAAATCAGTCGAACAGCGCCGACAAAAAGAACAGATTAATTATAGCATTTTATCCGAGAAGATGATTGCGACTTTTTTGAGAGGAGGTAAATGTAGCGAAAACTTAGTGCGAATGATTTAGAATGTTCCGCACAAATTAGTATTTAACTTTTGGTGGTTTGATGTGATTGTAATACATTATATGCAGTGATGTCGTTAATCTGAATATGGGGAATTAATTTGATTTGTTTTTATACTGTAATTGAACAAATGAACATGGGGAAGTACATGACATTGATTGCAAAGCAAATTTATTCTACCTGTTTTTACATATAATTTTTAAATAAAGAAAATGAATTTTTACATTTTCGGCTTTTATTCAAAAGCCATTTTAAAGTTACATGAAAATTAGAACTTAATTCGGAAGTTATTCGTATTTTGATAGAAAATAGTCTTTCAAACAAAGTCATTGTGGGTGGTCAGTTTATCTGCAAAGCATATGAACATAATATTGGTTTGCATTATATCTACTAAGAAACTGACATCCATATAACCAAACACATTTCGATCACACATCCGCATTTCTTACCCTCATTCGCACCCGAATAATGAGGATGATATGAAGATTATCCACATTCACAGTATATGAGTTCTCTTTTTCAATTTGAAAATGTGTGGTTCTTCCTATTTTATTTTTTCTTTTATTTCATTTTTTTCAAAATCTTTTTGGTGCTTATTTATTCTGTTAAAGTATCCTTACAAATTCTTTTTCTTTTAAAAATAGTTTAAATGTATTTTGAGACCTTCTTTCTCTCTCTTATCCTTGCTAATTTATACTTTGAGAGCTGAAATTTAGATTTATTGTTCTGTAGTCTGTGCTATGTGTATACGAGTATATATATATATATATATATATATATATATATTTATATATATATATATTATATAATCATTATATTATATATAATATAATACTATATATAATAATAATAATATATATATATATATATAAATAATCTATATATATTATATATTATATATATATACTTTATTATATATAGTATATATAGATAATATATATATATATAATATATATATATATATATATAATATATATATATATATATATCAATATATGTGGTGTGGTGGTGTTTCCGCAGTATCGTTGGCATAACAAAAATTGCAACGACATATGATCTCGACGCACTATAAAAATAGCAAATTTAATGTAATCATAGCATAGACGTTTCTCCACTACGTAAATCTCTGGATCCCACGATGCAGAGTCATATCCTTCTCGTACATTGAACAGAGTTGCAAATATATTGCAATCTCACATAGTTAAAACTCTAGAGGTCTATTGGTCTGGAAGTTGTGAGACCTGGTTTCCATCTCTTTTATGTTCAATATTCGTAGGTATTTTAGAGCAACGTTTTCAAAGGTTTGGGATATATATTGTACGAAACAGATTTATGTCGGGACTTTTCGTTTCATGCATGGAGGCAATCAACTTTAATTTACTGTAATTTTAATAGTTTAAGAGACTATATTAAAACAATTTTAAAAGACATTATCAAGGTCATTCTCGCCCAGAATATGCTAGGTAAATTCGTATGTGCTTTTCTCATGTTTAACAAAATAATTTGATAGCTGTGTCAGCATTTTCAATAATATTCTGAGCATATAGTTTAAATTTGCGGGATATTCTACTATGAGAGTTGCTGTTTAACTTGGAACCCGTTTTAAATCTCTGTCATGTTTCGCTGATGTATTATAGTTATTCAAATCCCTTCCAAAATATACAAACATCTTTCTTGTAGAAGCACATTTGCACAAAAATGCCTGCAATGCATTCAAAAACAAAATTTCAATCAAAAAGATCGATTTTATTACATTTTTTAACAGATCAAGCCTCGCTCATATAATTACATGTGTTCTTATGTTTACGTTGTATGTAAATAGTTGAGAAAAATTCCTTCAAGAAATCTTAATATTTAACTTAATAATCAATTTATTCCATCATGCTCCTACACTTTGAAAACAAGTGTTGAAGATTAGATTTAATATTAAAAGGACATTTCTAAGTAAGTAGATTTAAATAAACCCCCTCAACAACCTGCTTCGAATCGCAAAATATGTAATGTATCGTCATTAGTGATTCCCTCCTCTCCTTGAAGTTTGAAGTTCTCATACAATCGGTTCCCGGAAACTTCCCTACAGTTCTCCTGGCTGACGGTATTCGCGTCAAATGAGACTGTAGCTGCCGTAAGATCCATCCATCCATTTGAAATAAAAAATACGAATAAGAGAAGATATGTTTATATGAAACGCTTGAATAAAATTTAAAAAAGCAAAAAAGTCAAAACTTCGAAGCCAGCCAGATGTAGTGATAAAAATACCTATATCTGACACTACCATCGTAATTTTTGTTTATCTGTTACGCACCTCAGAAATATATATATAGCATATATACCATATATTATATTATATATATATCATATAATTATATATTATTAAATATAGATATATATAAAGAATAATTATATATATATATATATATATAATATATATATATAATATATATCTATTTATTTATATATATATTATATATAATATATATATATATAATATAATATATACATCTATCTATATATATATATATATATATATTATATATATATAAACATATATAAAAACTTGATATTATATAATAAATAGATATACAAAATATATATATATATATATATATATATATATTATGAAAAACATACGATAAGTGGCAAAACACTAGAAAACGACCATGCATTAAATTAAAAGTGATCCATAGATACCTAGGGAATGGCATATGCGAATTTCCCTCATTCAGTTCCTTTAAATCATTAGTAAACAAAGTCTTACAGATAATAGTTTAGTGACACAACGATATGTATTTGGCTATCTTTTCTTTCAGTTTTATGCTGTATTGTAATACAAAATTTCCTTAACAAAATTACATTTTCCATTATTTTGTCACTAACATGGCATAACGCTTAAGTAACGGACTCACATGCGTGTTTACGACGTTTCGATTATATAAATATATATATATATATTATATATTATAATATATATATATATATATATATATATATATATATATATATATATTATATATATATATATATAGTATATATTGAGTCGATTTACATAAGTTATGAAGACGAGAAGATTAATGATTGCGTTGAAGGCTGCATTTCAATTAGAAAACAAACACCATTCTCACTAGCATATTTGATGTCCCTATTATTTACATCTTAAAATTTCCTGTCTATCATTTCTGAACGGAAATTCGAAACCTCACTCTTAGAGGGCATTCAAAAAAGCTCAGTCTATTTATAGAGTAATATGTAAATCTCCTCTTAATTGTAATTAATGATTGATTACTATAATATATATATATATATTAGTATACTATATTATATATATATATATATATATATAGTATATATATAATATAATAGTAATATAATATATATATATATAGTTATTTATTTATTTATTAGTTATATATATAATATATATATATATATATATTATATATTATATATATATAAGATATATTATATTATATATATTATATATATATATATATATATATATATATATAAACTTTAAAGAATTTTATGTTGCCTAATTTGGTAATTTATTTTATATTACATCAAGAGCAGTAGCAGAAACAATAGGAGTTGATGTTATTAAAGATAAGAAAAATAATCAAAAAAAAAAAATGCACCTGGAAGTTAAGACTTACAGATGAAATAAACACTCTTCGAAAAGAAATTGGAATGCTCACAATGCTACAGAAAGGAGGAATAATAGTTGAAGCAACAAAGAGAAAAGCGCAAAATTTGGTAAGCAGAGAAAGAATCAGAAACTCTCTCTTGTGAGGAGAAAACTACCTTTATCGGCAAAAGGAAAGAGATTGAAAAGGTACGAAATGCGTGAAGAAGAAAAACAAGAAAACAAACTGTTCAAAGAAGATCAAGGTAAATTTTATAGAGAGTTACGAAACTCTAGGATAACAAGATAACAGTTAGTGCACCCCAGGCAGAGGAGGTCGAAAGATAAGATTTTGGAAAAATATATCCTAGAACAATGTGTCACATGATGCAGATGCTCAATGGTTGAGAAATATTAAAAATAGCCCAGAAATAACATCTATTAGGAATATGGACTTTCAGAAAATTGGTATTAAAGAAGCAAAGGACTTAATCAAGAAGGCTAATAATTAGGAGGCACCTGGAATGGACAAGGTCCAGAACATTTGGCTTAAAAAAGCTAACATTATTGATCAAGTCCCAAAAAGAATGCTTAAATAATATAGTGGATGGAAGAGAAGACATCCCACAGTGGTTCATAATGGGTGAAACAACCATCCCAAAAAATGAAGTAACCAAAGATCCTATCATGTATAGACCTATAACATGCCTTCCCACAACTTACAAACTGTTAACCGGAGTTCTAACCCAAAGGTTATGCAAACATGTAGAAAGAAATAACCTCAATAGTGAAGAGTAAAAGGGATGTATTAGACATACCTATGGTACAAAAGAACAGCTACTGAGAAATAAAATGATAAATGAAAATAGTTGGAAATGGCAAAAGAATCTGTGCATGACGTAGATTGACTACAGGAAAGCTTATGATTCATGGCTAAAAGAAGTAATGAGCATCTACAAAATTGAAGGGAAAATCAAAAGATTCAAGGAAAGGGTAATAGAAATGTGGAAAATTAATTTAAACCTTCCACACGAGAAAGGAATTATGAAAATTAAAAATGTAAAAGTGAAAAGAGAGATTTTTCAAGGGAACTCCATGTCCCCTCTTTCATTTGTATTAGCCCTTAACCCCTTAAGTACCCTGATCAATAACTTAGAGAACGGATACCGAATAAATAAAAGAACAGAGAAGAAAGAAAAGAGAATCTCACATCTCTTCTACATGGATGATATAAAGCTGTATGCTCCAAGTAGGGGAGAGGCAGAGAGACAGATAAGGGTGGTTAGTCAATTTTCATCGGATATCAGAATGGATTTTGGACTGGAAAAGTTTGCTATCCTAGTTATGAACAAAAGGTAAAAAGATATATACTGAAAACATCATGGTAAATAACGTAGAAATTAAAGAATTGGAACAGAAAAGAACCTACAAATACCTTGGAGTGGAGGAATTGGACAGGATTGAAAACACAATTATGAAAGAGAGAGATAATAAAAAAGGAATACATCTCAAAAGTAAAAAGAAAAATACTAAAAGCCGAATTAAAAACAAAAAACAAAATAGAGACAATTAAGGTGTTGGCAATGCCAGTAATGAGATACAGTTTTGGAGTTGTAGACTGGTACCAGGATGAAATAAATACTCTAGACACAATAACAATGAAACTCCCCTATGCACACAAAATAATTTACAAAAATCAGTTCACAGCTCTTATGTACATCCTGAGAGATGAAGGAGGTATGGGAATGTCACACATAGATAGAACCCACAAAAATGAAATAGTAGGATTAGCAGAGTATGTAGAAGGAAAAGGAACTAAATTCATTGGATGAAATAGTAGGATTAGCAGAGTATGTAGAAGGAAAAGGAACTAAATTCATTGGATGAAATAGTAGGATTAGCAGAGTATGTAGAAGGAAAAGGAACTAAATTCATTGGATGAAATAGTAGGATTAGCAGAGTATGTAGAAGGAAAAGGAACTAAATTCATTGGATGAAATAGTAGGATTAGCAGAGTATGTAGAAGGAAAAGGAACTAAATTCATTGGATGAAATAGTAGGATTAGCAGAGTATGTAGAAGGAAAAGGAACTAAATTCATTGGATGAAATAGTAGGATTAGCAGAGTATGTAGAAGGAAAAGGAACTAAATTCATTGGATGAAATAGTAGGATTAGCAGAGTATGTAGAAGGAAAAGGAACTAAATTCATTGGATGAAATAGTAGGATTAGCAGAGTATGTAGAAGGAAAAGGAACTAAATTCATTGGATGAAATAGTAGGATTAGCAGAGTATGTAGAAGGAAAAGGAACTAAATTCATTGGATGAAATAGTAGGATTAGCAGAGTATGTAGAAGGAAAAGGAACTAAATTCATTGGATGAAATAGTAGGATTAGCAGAGTATGTAGAAGGAAAAGGAACTAAATTCATTGGATGAAATAGTAGGATTAGCAGAGTATGTAGAAGGAAAAGGAACTAAATTCATTGGATGAAATAGTAGGATTAGCAGAGTATGTAGAAGGAAAAGGAACTAAATTCATTGGATGAAATAGTAGGATTAGCAGAGTATGTAGAAGGAAAAGGAACTAAATTCATTGGATGAAATAGTAGGATTAGCAGAGTATGTAGAAGGAAAAGGAACTAAATTCATTGGATGAAATAGTAGGATTAGCAGAGTATGTAGAAGGAAAAGGAACTAAATTCATTGGATGAAATAGTAGGATTAGCAGAGTATGTAGAAGGAAAAGGAACTAAATTCATTGGATGAAATAGTAGGATTAGCAGAGTATGTAGAAGGAAAAGGAACTAAATTCATTGGATGAAATAGTAGGATTAGCAGAGTATGTAGAAGGAAAAGGAACTAAATTCATTGGATGAAATAGTAGGATTAGCAGAGTATGTAGAAGGAAAAGGAACTAAATTCATTGGATGAAATAGTAGGATTAGCAGAGTATGTAGAAGGAAAAGGAACTAAATTCATTGGATGAAATAGTAGGATTAGGATGATGAGCACGAGGTACCCTCAAGAGATTTATTAAAAATAATAAAAATAATATATATATTTATATATAATAATATTATATAAATAAAATATATATATATATATAGTATATAATTTAATTTTATTTATATATTCTTAATTTCTCTTTCTGTCAACTTCTAACGTAATCCTAACTTCTTTTAAAAAGTATACACTAATTATACCTTTATAAGCAGTCGTCATATCGTTAAAAATGATGATCACTCTAAATATTAGATCTTTTACTTGCATGGTAAAACTTATAAAGTAAAGAAAAGTTTAATTAAAAACATTGAAATTCGTATACAATATGATAATCTTAGAAATATAAGAGATTATACATAGTCGGTGTATAAATGAGGCATATTTGTCACGATGTCGATCTGTGTAATAATGATTTAAAATACTACTATCTATGACAACTACTCGACTACTCTATTACTACTACTACTACTACACTACTACTACTCACTACTTGCGTGAGTTATAATCAGGTCAAGTGATGTGTATGAAAAGAAAAATACGATCAACGACCTAATCAGCGAATATAGAAATATTTTAAAATTTGAAAAAAAAAAAGGTGTTATATTTACTAGAGGGCAGCCGATTTTAGTTCAATTTTCATTTGCGTTTTTTTTTCTTAGCACCAGGAACTGAAATAAATATTGGATTAGGAAGAAACGCTTTTCTATCGCAACGTTTGGGGAGCTTGATGATACAAATAATTTGTGACATATAGTATTGGGGGTTCATTTAATATGTGGTGACGCCAGTTATGTAGACTCTTGAACACAGAATGGTAACAAAAATACATAAGGAGATAAACTGGCAACAAAACTGTTTCGGAATTCAAAACCCCGGTCAACATTCCGATACGAAATATATATATTTAATGAAAGAATTATACGCAACAAAATGAAATGGAAAGGTGTTTACTATTATTTTATTTACATAGAAAACCTCGATTATAATGTAACAATCACTGAACATGTGCAACTTTTAACACTAGTTATTTTGTATACGAATTTCAAATTGATGTTATAAGTTATTTTTCAAATATAGAAACAAAAGGAAAAAGGGTCGTCATTTATATAAAAAAAATATATATCAAACTCTGATTTAGCTGATGTTGATGAAATTGCTATCCTTGAAATTAAAATCGAAATATGAAATGTAAATTTGATTTGAAAATGTCTTTCGCCACACCGTCTATCGTCCACTCTCTTGACATCAAATACAGATGTAGCTTGTTATACCTATTAAGCAGATACTTCCAGAACATTTGTAGGAGACTTTAAACTGCCAAAAATCGACTACAATTTACTTGAGGCAGATGTGGAAGGAAATACATAGAATACTATAAATTCCTTTTTCAAAATTATTATTATTACCCAACGAGGGCAAACAGTATGCTAGACCTACTGATAGAGTCATTTGAGTTTGGAAGAAGCTTCGAGGTTATGAACCTATTGATAAAAGTGATCATAAATATTAAATTTATCATTAAAATTGTAACAAAATACAAAAACAATTATAGGAAGCTTCCATCGAAGAAGCAAATTGTATGCTTTAATCTTAAGAAAAATTATTTATATATATGGAAAAATATTAACAGGAAATGCAAATATAATGTGGAATACATAACTATAATATTTAAAGTTAAAGGACTTTAAAAATTTTGTTCCATATATACTAGACGAATCTTAAATCATATTAGAAACCAAGATGGTGGGAACAATGAAATCTAGAGACTCAGTTGCATCTTTTAAGTAATTGAAACAGAGATTATAAACTTTAGAATCTTTTCTTTCAGTGGAAAACGTAATAATTGTTACACGATTTGTGTCAAGCACGACAAACGACTACTTAATGTATTACGAAAACTATGAAAGTAATATTGCTGAGAAATAAAACTATCCAAAAAAAAAATTCACAATCATGTAATAATTGGAGTTCCATTAAGAAATCAATTGTACCATTAATGAAAATTAATGGAAATTTAAAATCAAACAATTATTTTCTTGAACAATTATAAAATAATTTTAAGTACCAACCTTTTACTATTAATAATCAAATACCCTAGCATTACATGAAGTAATATAAACGATTTTACATCATAAAGAAATATTGTATTAATTTGAGAATTAGAAGAAAGCTATTGGTGGTGATGAACACGCTAGAATGTAATCTGTTAAAATTTGAAAGAATTATTAGTAAATCCTTTTGACAAAATTCTTTAACAAATCTTTACAAATTGTAATTTAACTTATTTATAAAAAGAGATCTGTAAGCTCAATCCCCGAAATATACAGACAATTAGTTTAACTTCTATGGCTGTCAAGTCTTGAAGCAACACTAACGTAATAGATTGATATGCACACTTGAAGATCAGGGTCTACTCTCTAAGAATTCTCTAATTGGTTTTAGAAGTAGGATATGGTAACAAATTTACTAGAATTTTTAATGTGGTTATTAACGTAGATAAATTTTAATAATCTTTGACGTCATAACCTGCAAAATTTGATACCGTCCCTCATCAAGATTATTGGAAAAGCTTAGTAGTGTTATCGATGAATAATTTTTAAAGAATTAAAAATTATTATTGAATCGGCCGAGAAGGAGTCGTTATCAATGTCGAGTGCTCAAATGGGCAAATGTAGAATGTTGTACCAACAAGTACTGTCCTAGGTCAATGCTATTTATTATATATGTAAACAACATACGTGTAGATGATAATTTTTTAGCAACATTTTGAAATTTGCGGATGATACGAAACTTGGAAATCACATAAATTGTGAAAAAGATTCTTAATTACTCCAAATCGATTTGAAAAAGATTGTAAATTGGTCGAAAATATGACAAATGAAATTTAATACCGATAAATGTTAAGTTTATAAATTTTGGGAGTAGGAACAACGAATATGATTACATGACAGATGAATCATTTATCAAGTTGTCAAAGTTGTCAGTGAGGAAAAGAATCTAGAAGTAATAATTAATAAGGATTTAAATGCGAAACAATATGCTGAAGCTGTTAAGATAGTTGATAAAGCTCAATTTCTTTTTTTTTTAACACTTAACGTTGCCTTATTTAAGGAGAGGGTGTTCTCACTTTTACATCCGAGTAGGACGAAGCTAAGCCCAAGGAGAGAACAGATCACATTCTCTCACCCTAAAAGTTACGAACCTGGGTGTTTCTCGCTTTGTTGAGAGAGTGCTCTTTCACTGAGCTACCGGGCGCTGAAGAGTCAAACAACTAATGGATGTTCCCAACCCGATACATCATCCTTTTAACAGATTTAAGACTAAAGACCTAGTTCTGTTCTTGTGTAAATTCTTACTCTAACCGAACTCCTTGTTTCTTCAGAGCTCTGCTAGCAATTCTTTCATATTTCTGTCTGCTAATTTTCTTTCTTACTGTTTTCCTTCTGAAATCTTGCTTCTTCACTTTTTTGCTATATCTTTCTCCGATGACACCAGAATCAATAATGAGCATATAAATAACTTCTATTATAAATAACTTACTATTATAATAACTTCAAAAGCCTCGTACAGTTCATCCAAAAATAATGGTTTTATTCTCTTTTATAAATTCTCTAGTAAGACGTCATCTGGAATACTAACGGCAGATACAGTTTTTGAGTTCCCAATATCTCAAAAAAAACATGGATATAGTCTTAATAAATTTTAAAGAATATTCAGCGAACGGCAACCAAATTAATATCGGAATTAAGAAGTATACGAGCAACGACTATGTGAAATAAATATCCGTTCTTTAGAGACAAGAAGATTAGAAGTAAATTAATGGAAGCTTTCAAAATCCTAAACAAATATGACAACATCGATTACAAGCAATTCTTTAGATGAGATTTTAGTGATGTAACTTAAGATAATGAACATAAACTTTCTCATAAACGATATCAAACCAATATGGCAAAGAATTTCTTCTCTTGCGATGCAAATGACAAGTAAAATAGTCTTTCCTATGAAATCGTGAATAGCGATAATATCGATTTATTCGCGAAAAAGATAGATATGCATCTTAAGAAAATTGTTCGAGCTATTAATCAACTTCGACTTTTATTCTATAAATAGAGTAGAATTGGTGTACTTGCTATAGTACAATCAAACCTAGAGCTCTTTGAATTACCTTTTGCTTCCTGAATCATTGACTTCAAATCTAATCCTCAAGTTTTACACTGTAGGTATAAATCTAGTAAAGGGCTTCCTCTACTGCCGATAAAATATAAACAACACACTCACACACTCCCAGTTGCAACTCAGCTCATTTTTATTCTTTATTAAAACACTAGAATTGCTGAACTATATTGTAAATATTCAAGACACATCTTTTACTAGAATTGAGAAAATGCAAGCAGATCTTTTAGTCTAAGAACAGATGGGATAATATCCAAACTCAATAATAATAAATCATATACCCCAAAAATAGAATACTGTATTCTAAAATCAAAACGGATCTGTCCTAAGATAAGTAAATCAAACACATGTTTAGTGACCAGGTGCACATCCCAAACGCAATAATATAAAAGTCGTTTACCCAAAACAACAAACTAACAGATTAGATTTAGTGAGTTGCAAAATCTTGTAATCGGATTATGTTAATGTGTCCTGTTACTGACTTAACTACAATTACTACTACTACTATCTCACTATACTACATATTGTACTAACTACTATTAATAATCAATATTAATAATAATAATAATAATAATAAAATAATAATGATAATAATTAATAAAATTAATTAATAATAATAATAATAATAATAATATAATGATAATGATAATGGATAATAGATAATGATATAAATAAAATAATAATAATAATAATAATATAATAATCAATAATAATATATCGTAATAATATAATAATAAAATAAAATATAAATAATAATAAAATTCAAATAAATGAATTAATAAGGGAAAATCTAATATAATAACATAAGCATTTTGACTATCGTATGAAACGATAGGCTATAGTCTTCTAAACAGAGCAACCCTAATACTCAAAAGCAGAGGTTTCACATATTCTGCACAGAACAAAAGGAGTTACATTATTGAAATCTTATGTAATTCGATATTCCCAAAATGTTGAGAATGAAATTTTTTCGAGACGACCTGATATTCTTATATAAACTAGTGTGACTAATGCCGTAAATTTTGTCCACACGCACTGCACACCACCATTTTAAGAGCAGTACTCGCCGATCAGCATCACACGATGTAAGCACATTATGTCACTCGCATCCCCACCAACACCCATGTAATCACACTACGCACCGTCACCGCACCTCTATATTTAACAAATGAACTCACACCTACTTGATTAGTTTCTCGTGCCACACGCACAGCACCGCAAGGAAAATGTAGCAGCCCACGCACCCGACTGGTGCCGTTCGGCGAACCTAGGTCTAAAATCTAAATAATATTTATGAGCTGTACCAATGCTGTTTCTGTTCAAAAATCAGAAAAATAATGCATGATAAGGGCGAAATCCTTGCTTCTAATTCTTTTTTAATTTCCTCTTATAATCACTCATTTGTAAGTTGATGGAACTTAGTTCCAAAATCGACAGAAAAAATAAGTCTACACAAATAAAAAATATTTCCGGTTACAAAATAATGTTTTTATGTTTATTATGTTATGTTATTGTTATTATATGTTATTATTATATACATGTTATGTTATGTGTTAGATAGAGAAGTTGTTGTTTGATGATGTTATTATGTTATTATCGTATTAGGTAGGGTTAGAATATAGTAGTTATGTTAGATTCGATAGGAAAATCTAAATAATAAGATTTTATTTTTTTACAATCCAACCTCATTTCCTATCGACCAATTATTGGGTTATTATCTGTAAGTTAAAAATTAATCTGCGAATAAATCAGCAAAAAACTTATAGTCGAAATATATATACCAGTTTTTTAAAGAATGTAAATTATACAAATAGTTTAATTTTAATATTCTTTTAATAATTCCTTTAAAATATGTTGGAGTATAAACTATAAATCAATTAAGAAACGTTGAAATGTGCTTTCAACTTATAGAAACATGAAAAGAAATGTTGATTTTTGCTCCTTTTTTACTGGTATTTTAAGTATTAAAAATAGTATATAATTTTTTTCTATGAATTTTTTCTATTTTCAGACTTTCAAACCAAGTTACATATCTTCGGACCCTGTGAAAAAGCATTTTTCAAATCATGTTTACGCATGTACATGCGGTGCACACACCACATATATACATCATCAATTCAAAAAAATAACATCGCATTTATTATATAGTATATAATTATTATAATTATAAGTTTTATATTATATTTATAATGTACAATTTAATATGTTAATATATATAAATATATATATATATATTATTAGATATAATATATATTATATCTTAAACACATAGAAAGTTTAGTATAGGATATCACTTTCTAACTAATTAATCTTCTAAATTATTAATAGATAATATATAATATTGTATATTATATAAAAATATATAGTAATTTTACTATATTATATATATATAATATAATATAATTATATATTATAATATATAATATATATATATTAATAAATATTATATATATATATAGTTATATATATATAAAATAATTATAATATTATAATATATATAATAGTATACTATATAGTATATATATTATATTATATATATATTTATATATATAATTATATATATTATATTATCATTATATATATTTTAATATTTATATATATATAATAAATATTATTATATATTATATATATACATATATAGTATATTTCTGTCAGTTACAACCTTGACACTCATATCCGCCATATTGATACCGCATTCCATCATTTTTCACTATCCGCATTCCAACCTCATCCGGGCATGGTAATTTTGCGGGGGGAGGGGGAGATTTTTTTGCGGATAGGTTATTCCTCTATGAAAATAGAGAACGGGTTGGTGCCACTTACCCTTATATTATATATATTATAGTTAAATATATAGTATATATATATATTATATTATATATATATATATTATATATCTTAATGTATTATATATATATATTATTAATTAATTATAATATATATATATTTTATATATATATATTAATATATATATAATATATATATATTAATATATATATATATATATATACGATTATACAAATATAGCTTATATTATATTATATAGTTGTATATTTATATATATATATATATTATATGAGTTATATATATAAAAATATATATTATACTATATATATATATATATATATATATATATATTATATATATAATATATACTAATAATATATAATATGAAGCTTCTCTAAGTATAGTATACAATTATATATTAAAGATAAACAATAGACGATTTATTAATATATATAGCCACCCATATATATTTATTATACTCCCTTACTATATTATTAAATAGCGAATATATTATAATTATATATTATAGTATTATAGTACATTATATTATTAAATTAACTCCTTAAAAATATATTTACTTCAAATAAAACTGTTCTTCGACTTTTATTTTCTCATTAGTATCTAGTAGCAAAGAAACTGGAGATAATTATATAAGATAAGAGAATAATATAAATATCTACCGCGAAAATATACCCTTTGCAGTCGCGTGCGATATATGTTCGGAACCCCGCCATTCTATCGTCAAGGCGGGCGGTAGACTGGTTCCACCCCTCCTGGTGTAGTCATGACGGCGACCGTATCAGACAAAGTCATGGATTTAAGAGAAGTGACTTTATGGATTTATGGGCATACGAGTGACGCATCAAGCCATAAGAAAGTAGCAAGAAGGTCGCAAAAGGAGAATAAAATCTCAACACCGAGAATTTTCTCAAAAAAAATGAAGGTTCTAGGCGAACTAGGACTTCGACAGATTAGGATAGAAAAACCGAAATCGAGCCGATGAAATGACGCGTATAACAAGGGTTACTCTGCTACAAAACGTTTAAACGTATTTCTGAAACAGAAAATATCTACTGTAGCTCTGCCGAGATCGTATGAAAACGCCACAAAAAGAATCTACTTCTCTCCTAATATATTTAGTAACGTAAAACATGCGTTTCGAAATTTGTAAAACTCTCGGAGGGTTATAATATAATATTTTGATTTAAGAACTTAGTCATGAATATGAACAATTATACGATAAAAGATTTTCTTTCAACAGCAAATCATAAAGTTTTCCCCATGAGAACTCAAAACTAGTTCGCTCGCTGCCAATAAACATAATCGAAACTAGTTCGCTCGCTGCCAATAAACATAATTGAAAACTAGAACTTCGCCTCCGCGCGCCAAGAAACAGTTAATTGCAAACCTAGGTTCGCCTCGCTGCCAATAAACAAAATCGTAACTAGTTCGCTCGACTGCTAAATAAACAAAAATGAAACTAGCTCGCTGGCTGCCAATAAACAAAATATGGTTTACTTTTTACCAATATGAACGATGCTGTGCCCCCCCCTTCGCCCATTACGTGCCCCTTCGCCATTACGTGCCTTCGCCAATCGTGCCCTTCGCCATACGGCCCTTCGCCATACGTGCCCCTTCCCCATACGTGCCCCTTCGCCATACGATTGCCCTTCGCCACTTACGTTGCCTCTCCGCCATACGTGCCTCTTCGCCATACGTAACTTCTCGGCATCCTTTTCGGGTTCATTATTGATAGATAGCGGGTGGAATGGCCGAAAACTCGCATTTTTTTTCGAAGAATAATTTATTCGCCATACGTGCCCCTTGCCATACGTGGTCCTTCCGCCATACGATGCCCCTTCGCCATTACGTGCCCCTTCGCCATACGTGCCCCTCGCTATACGTGGTCTTCGCCTACGTGCCCCTTCGCCAAACGTGCCCCTTCGCCATACGTGCCCTTCGCCATACGTGCCCTTCGCCATGACGTGCCCCTTTCGCCATACGTTGCCCCCATTCGCCATACGTGCCCACTTGTCGCCATACGTGCCTCTTCGCCATTACGTGCCTCTTCGCCTTACGTGCCCCTTCGCCATCTTTTCGGCGTTTATTATTGATAGATAGGGGTGGAATGACGAAGTTTGTGTTAAAAAATTTTTTTTTTCGAAGAATAGATTTTTCGCCATACGTGCCCCTTCGCCATTACGTTGCCCCTTTCGCACATACGGCCTTCGCCATTTACGTGCCCCTTCGCCAATACGTGCCCCTTCGCCATACGTGCCCCTTCGCCATACGTGCCCCTATAAAAATAATAATGCCCCTTCGCCTTACGTGCCCCTTCGCCATACGTGCCTCTTCGCCATTCGTGCCCCTTCGCCATTCGTGCCCCTTCGCCATACGTGCCCCTTCGCCATACGTACTTCTCGGCAATCTATTTCGGCGTTTGTGTTTAGAAAGTACAATTTTGCCAATTTAATATTTATAAAAAAACTGAAAATCCAATTTAGCAATTTAATATTTTTGAAGCTAGATTTTTCGCCGTTCGTGCTTCACGGCATCTTTTACTGGTGCTTGTCAACTTGAAATATATTTTGCCAATTTAATATCTTATGAAAACTGTTGTATCCAATTTAGCAATTTAATATTTTGCATTTTAGAGATTTTTTTCGCCGTTCGTGCTTCCACGGGCATCTTTTCGTGAGCGTTTGATGTTTGAAAGGATATAATTTACCAATTTAATCCAAACCTTCAGCTTTTTTGGGTGCATGCAAGTATGCAAACAAAAATATAAAGGGGACGGGACATTTTTTTTGCAGTCGAGTAAACTAGTTTGATTTTCAAATCAATATAATTGTATGATGTTACTGTTATTAGAAAATCCAAAAATCGGTATACTTATATTCACATCTCTTTGACTAATTCTTAAACTAAAGTTTATCCTATAAACCCTTCATTTAGTTGTCCTAATTTATATTTTATTTTTATTTTTTTATAGGAGGCAAAAATAAATAATAAATAATTTATTTATTGAAAATTTTTTACCAAGATTATATATTCAATGATTCGAGAGTTATTGTAAATCTCGTAACGGGGTTTTATAAAAATTAATAATATTCTATCTAATGAAATAATTATCATCTCTCATATTCCCAACAATTAAACCTTTTTTTTGTCACAAACTTGTATTGTGAGCAACAAAATAACAGGGGAGGGACATTTATTGGAGGCGAGTAAACTGTTTTTTTCAGGAGATCGTCTATTTCTATTTTCGTTTCGAAATATTCAAAAACTTTCGGATGGACGGAAAATAAAAACTTGTTTTTGAAAGAATTGTGAAGTGAGATAGAATTATTATTATTATTATTGATTTCTTTTAATTTTGTCCCCCTTAAAAATTCGTTTTCTTACTTTATTTAATTTAGGGTAAACTAAAATTAAAAAAAAAGATTAAAATGTTCCACGCCCCAAAAATTGCAAAAACTCTCGGAGGGTTGCGAATATAAATTTTAGTTTGACGAACTTTGCTAGGATTGATGTATATACTTTAGTACGAAAGAAGAATTTCTTTCTGAACAACCCAAATCATATAATTTTTATCGCATGGAAATCAAAAAACTAGTTCGCTCGCTTTGTAAACTTAGTTTATTCGCTGCCCGTAAAAACAGAAATATTATGATGGCGTTATTGATTATTTTTTGTTTGGCAATTATAGTATGAGTAAGACATATGATAGTCTTAAGATGACTTTACTTTAGTTGTATCGATGAAATTCAATGTTTTTCTTCTCAAAAACATAAGTCGAGTTCATTTTTAAGTTTACGAGGAACGATTTAACTAGATACTTAGATATGATTATACGGTACAATTAAGAATCAATTAAATGATATATATTCTGATAATTAAAATAAAATATGAAAATATTATAGTTAGTAATAAATTTTTTTATAGATTATGAATATAAAGAATATTACCGCCTAAATTTTATATATTATAATTGTGTGTAAGAGAAACGAAAATTTAAGGAGAGACGAATAAAAACTAATTTTGAAATTTCATTAAAATATTACCTGGTAGTGTATGGTATATTTAAATACTCCGGTTTTTTTTTTTGGAGTGCGAATCATAATAAGAGGAAAGGTATAAAAGCTTAATGATAAATATCTGAGTGTTTATCCTCCCGTAGTTCAAAAACTATATAGTGAAGCTATAAAATATTTAAAAGTTTTTGACAGATTTATCACTTAATATATACCCGATACAGAGTTGCCATTAATAAAATTATGATTTAGATTCTCAGTCATCAGTTAATAAGAAAAATCTATTATCCTTCGCTTACATTCTGTATGCGTATAAATAGGCTTTATAATACGATATATATATATATACACATATATATAAATTATTTTCTATCATTTCAAAAAATATATGACAATATTAAAAGCAGCGATTTCAAGGATGAAAGAACACTCATGGCTGAAGATGGATAAATACGATTTTCAAACTCCTGCAAAACGATGAAGTAGCATTGTACATAGCAACTTCTCTCAAATCCCCTTAAGAATGCTATAATGATAAAAATGATATTCTTTTTTAATAATCAACGAGGATTTTTACAGAGGTTAAACGATTTAAAGTTTAGACTGCCTAATGTATTCGATATAATTACTGCAGACGACACCTAATCATGAACTTTACGCTCAGAAAACAATGACTCATTGTTTTCCCGTTCCTTAAATATTGATCTCTCTCTCTCTATTTTTGAGTGTCTAACGTACAAGATTTTTCATGTGACTATTAAGATAAACGAATGTATGTATCAAGTTCTCTCTCGCACCGTGTCACACATAGCACGACTATATAGTTTATTTTGTCTCTCAACATTTTATTGATAATGTTATGATACTAAAATTATTCTTTCTTTGCTGCTACTCAGAAGATATTCATAAAAAGAAAAGCTGTGGTAAAATCGAGATAAAACTTTTCACTGTCTTGTGGAAGATTAATTGTTAAAAGTTTCCTCCAGCACATCTGGAGGTAGGGTCACTCGCGCCCTTTTCACACAAAGTTGTACTATTCGAGCGTCTTTCATTGATGCAGATTCTCTCATTACACAAAAATAGAAGCAAACTCTCCCCGGAAAGGGCTTCAGAAGCTTTAGTTTTTTTTGAACCATAATTTGAAGATGTATTAAGTTTTTCAAGAGTTAAATATAACACTTTGTCCAATGTTTATGGGAGGGCGTTGAGGGAAAGAGGTGTCGTGGTGGCAAAAAGTTGGGTCCAAGGGCTCCTTAGGCATACTCTTCGATATGTTCCCATGGTCGCAGGAAGAACGGAAATTGTATAGAATTGATTTGCTGAGATTTACTGATAGAAATATACGATTCTTATATAATACTTAATCGCATTCCTATTATTGTATATAGTTATAATTTAGTAGTAAGTTCTTTACGTAAAACAAAATTTTATAATTTAATTCTTTTATACTATATATAATACTCACTCACTAAGAGTAGTTTTAGTTAAGATTTATTCGGAAACTGAGTATATAATAATTTATTATATTATTTAACGAGATAGTTTTCTTTGTCGAAGAAAACCTACTATCAAAAACTTGACTATCTCAGCGCTTTACATCGCAATCGTGGGGATTTATTGATTTTACTTCGGCCATCCGCGTATAGGGGGTTAAAAATCACTATTTTCCGGCTACACCTCTGAAAAAATAGATAATAATTTATATCAAATATTTATAATTATTTAATGTTAAGTTTATTGTTTCATCACTTTAATTTGTTTCGAACAAGATCTGTTCTTTATACTATTATTATAACATATAAATAAAGATAAACATCAGAATATTTTTAAAAGTAGAGGACGATATAAAATTAAAAAATATATATAGCACAATTGATGTACTTTTGTTGTACATAAGTCATTTTGACTTATATTATATATCTGGTATACTTCTTGGTGGGTGGCGGTAAGTGATGTGATTGGGTTGTGTTAGGTATCGTGTGATATTGGGGGTAGGCTGGATCTCGGACACGGGAATTGAAACACATTCAAGGGTATTACAATCGAATACACAATATATCTTTGGCTATTCTTGCCACGGCCTAAGGACACCACTTGGCAGGATCTTTATCATTATTATTATTGATTATCATATTGACGTAAAATATATAATTATTATTATTTACATTAGATTAATGAGGAAACTATTATTGTTGAACTATATTTATTATTCTTTATCCCCTTAGTAAGGTTTGGTAAATAACTCAGGATGAGTCAATGAATTTGATTGATTTTGATTTATAATTAAGTAAGAGAAAATTGATTTTATAGTTATTTTATTAATTATTACTATCACTATTTATATATTATATAATTATAATTATGACTAGGTACTTCAATGATTATTTTTAATCATACTTTGCTGTTATTAATTTATTAAATAAAAATTATTATTTGTCTTTTTTTTTATTTATTATTTTATTTTATTCAAATAGCCAGGGGCGCTGCGGCGTATTTCGCATGCACTTGTTTAGAAACGATGTCTCCTCGTACTTTTGAAAACCGTTCAAAAATGGCAAGTTTGCGTGAGTGAAAGCCGTCAAAGGTAACTTTATTTAACTATGAGAAGACCAAATTATTTATTTATGTATAAATTCATTTATATTCTATTACAAAGCAAAATTATAAAAAGTATGATAATGAGAGTCTATTCAGAAGAAATATACTGATATTATAAAATTTAACGTGTTTAAAAAATCTTATATTAATATAATAATATGTGACTTACAAATATACTTCATAATTTTATATTAATTAAAAGTTTTTATATTCAATTACACGATAGTGTTTTTCATTTTTTATGTCTACCATCCCAATGCTTGCTCTTCTACTAAAAATTTAGCTAGGTTTCCTGATTATTATGAGGAGATGGCTAGCATTGAGTGGTTCCCAGGAAAAACCGAAATTTTAGGAGATAGACGAAAACTGTGATAGGGCTCACTTAAAATTGTTATAAATGAATTACTATTCTTCTCAAATTCT
>JABUQX010015048.1:0-5000 GCA_015478945.1 Trachelipus rathkii
GTGAGATAAACTGCAAGTAACTAATAATTAATAGTACATAATGATATACAATAATAATATTATAATAATAATTAATACTAACAATAATAATAAATATAATAAATATAATAATAATTAATAATAATAATTAATAATACACATAAAATGTAGCATATAAATCATTACCATTCTGTAATGCATTATTATTATTATTATTATTAAATTTACATTAGTAGCTTGTACTTGAACCCAAGCTCTATATATTATAATTTATATTATTATTATTAATTATTATTATTAATTATATATATATTTATATATTATATATTATTATTATTATATTATATTATAATTATTATTATTATTATTATTTTAGACATCATAAAGATTATATACCAATAGCCATAATAAAATAAGGTATTATATTTTCAACCATTAAGGAATTGTGAATCATGTAATTATTTTACTTATTTATATATACTTTATTATGAGATATAAATACTTATAACTGAGTATATCCTTCCATTAAAATATATTATCGAGTGTGAATGACTGTTTTATAATACACTCATATATAAATATTTATATTTAATTCTCACGTCAATAGTTTTAATACTTAGGCCTAACTAGAACTAATGTTTAATAATATAAAATATTAGTAAGATTATATAAAATAAACAATATCCCATATAATAATAATATAATAAATAATATATATAAATTAAATATATATAAATATATAATAATTATATATTATAATATTAAATTAAATTATATTTAAATAATAATATATAAATTAATTCTTTATAAAGATATTGAACATACTAATAATAATTAAATAAGTAAATAATTAAATAATCATATAACACTAATTCTATGAACCTCATACACATACTTTGTTATCATTTATACTGTTATGGATAATATATTTGTATATTATAGTTATATTGATTATGAATCGCTTTTCATGCATTAAGTAAATATATTTGTTATTTGACTACATTATAAGATAGTTATTTTTAAAATTTAGATAGAGTCCACATATTTAATTTTATATAATATTAATATATTTAATAATAATTAATTATTTAATTTAAGTAAATTATATTTTAATATTATTTATTTATAATTATTATAATTTAATTATATTATTAATTTATTATTATTGTTATTATTTAGACATTTTATTATAATTTATAATTATTGAATATTTAATTATCATAATAATACTATTATTATATTTAATTATATATTATTTATTATTATTATTATTAATTATTAATTATTATAAAAAATTATTTATTTTAATTGATTATACTATATATATTATAATATAATATATATATATATATATATATGAGTGTTTATTTTTACTATATAAAATAAGTAAAAATATAAATAGCACCAGTTTTGTTTAGCTGTAATTATTATAATTATCTAAGTATTTATAAAAGATCATAAATATAAAAAATAATAATTAATAATATAATAATAATAATAATAATAATAATAATAATTACAATAATACATATATAATATATGAATATAATTAATAATCAGTATATAATATATAAATAAATTATAATTAATTAGAATAATAATAAATATACTTAATTAATATAATAAACAATTAAATAATAATAGATATAATTATATAATATAAAATATAAAAATATAAATCCTTAATTATAAATAAAAATTAAATTAAATAATCAAATAATAATAATAATATATAATAATATAAATATAATAATAATATAATATTATAATTAAATAATATAATAATAATATAATATATACATAATATATATATATTAATAATATTAAATAATATAATATATATAAATATAAATATATAATAATAATAATAATTATTAATAATTAATAATAATAATACATTATAATAATAAATTAAATATATAATAATTAAATAATTAAATATTAATATAAATAATAATAATATAATATAATAATATATAATATAATTAATATTAATATAATATATAAATTAAAAAAAAAATAACTAATATAAAATGGTACAATTAGTAATAATGTTTCGTATTAGTTATCATTACTAAAAAATTGAACGTTACATATTAATATAAATATATTAATATATAACAAATGTAACAATTATAGAAACTAGAATACTGTGAAAAATTTAATAATTATAATATATAATAATAATAATAACAATAATTAAATATATAAATAAATAATAATAATTAATTAATATAATAATATAATAATATATTAAAAAACATTAATGTTCTTTTCTATATATAAATAATATAATCTACAATAATAAATATAATCTAATTTAATATAAACCACTGCATATATGTTATAAATATTTACCAATTTAAATAATAAATTATAAATAATAAATATTATATAAATATATATATATAATATATAATATAATAATATAAATAATAATAATAATAATAATAAAAAATAAATTTAATAAAATTTAATTTAATTTTTTAATTAATAATATAATATAATAATAAATAATAATATAATAATATATATTAAATATATAAACATATAAATATATAAATAATATTATAAATATAATAATTAATATAAATTATAAAATAAATATAATAAATAATTAATTATAAATATATTATATATAAATTATATAATATATAAATTAGATATATAAATAATAAATAAATTAATAATATATAATAATAATAATATTAAAATAATATAATTAAATAATAATAATAATTATATATATATATAATAATAATATTAATTAATAAATAAATTAAAATTTATGAAATGAAAGTCATATAAGAAACATAGAAACAATATAATACCTGAGAACAATGGAAAATAGATTGAGAAACGAAGAAGAGAAACTAAATAAGTTGTCTTACTACAGGTTTCCCCTCGAGCGGGATGGTCGAAGAATAAATCACTTGAAAAAACGTAAATATCAATTAGCAAATAAAGAGATCAACACATGGATTAATTTGTCCAAAAGACGGTACATAGAGATAAGAAAATACACAAAAGCTAAGATGAACAAAAACAATAATTATACTAATAATTGATAAGACACTAATAAGAAATTAAAAACTATATACATAAGAATGAGCTGAATTTGGATTAAAAATATAAAAGAAAATGATTTTAGTATTGTTTCTTATAAATTAATGCGACTTAATAATTCCTTCCTTCTTCTTACTTAACTTTCTATTCATCACTTCATTCTTCTTCTTTACTTCTTCTTTATACTTTAACTTCTTATATATTACTTCTATCTCATATCTTCTTTACTCTACTTCTTACTTTATACTTAATTCTTACTTTCTCTTCCTTTACTTTACTTATATATATCTTATTATTACTTTATATACATACACTCATTCATTCTTTATTTATATATCTTCTTTATACTTATATCTTGAGGTCTAGTTTACTCACGTTCTTATGGCTATATATATAAGCTTATTATAGACTACTACTACTTACTTTCTTTTATCTATTATACTTTCCACTTTGTACTTTCTATATCAACGCAGTTATATGTTCTGCCTCATATTCTATAGGTGTTATTTTTAATATCATTTATATATATATACTTATATATATATCTCATATTCTATTTATCATTCTATATTTCCTTATATCACTCTTATCCTTTATTATCTTCTTTAACTTTATAATACTATATATATACTTATACTATTATTTACCATTTATACTTCATTTCATTATACTTACTATTCTCATCTCACTTTACTGTTTGTTTTTAGAATATATATAATACCAGAAAGGTAATTTTAGACACATTGGTACTTTTGGCATTTGGCATTATAAATATATCTATTTAGGTATATGTTTGCAATAACACATATTTTGTCGAATAATATGCTACGAGAAGAAGCAATTATAGTATTATGGCATCAACTAATTTTTAATCCCACTTCGATAAAGCCTTGTATTGTTTACACGAGAACATACAACACAAAAGAAAGCTCATAAGCTTAAGCGTTTCTTTAAGTGAGAACGTATCCAAAAAGTAGTAGATAGAAGAGGCAACTTAATTAAGTCAAGTATATTCAACTTTAGGACTTACATAGTATTATATATATAGTATAATACAATTATAGGAAATAAAAAATATATAATTTCACTTTAAAAAATATTAATTAAATTAAAAAAATAAAAATTCTAAACATACATTTTATAAAATTTTACACAATATTGTATATAAAAAATCATAATATATACTAGAAGGCAATTATAAGAGTATTAGATAAAGTACAATAATGAATTCAAGTATAAATTCACGTGTAATTTAATTTATCATTATGATTTATATTTATCTATATTCAATATTGTAGCTTATTATTAATATAAATATATATATAATACTAGCTATATATCGATAATACATTGGACGAAAGCCCTACATGGGAGATGGTAAATATAATATATATATTATACATTATATATATATAATATAATAAGATTATATAATTATGTTAAAGAAGATATGGTAAAATGTGTGGATACGAGGAATTTAGTAAGATATATATATACGGAAGGGGGGGTATATATAGGGTATTTATAAATTTAGGAGGTATGTAGTATGTGAGGAGTGTTATCATTAACGTAATAAATAGTAGTCAATGATACCCGGTAGAATCTATAATATATTTTTTATTAAATATAGAGAATAATATATAAAAATATGAGTTATTATGAAAAAATTACATATATAAATCAAGCATAACAGTACTCAGAAAATATATATGAAATTAATACTAACTTATTAATATAATAATATCATATATTATTATTATATATATATATACATCATATATATATATATTAATTAATATATTATATTAATATATATAATTATATATATATTAATAATATATATTAATATATATATTATAATATATTAATTATATATATATTATTATAATATATATATATATAATATATATAATATTAATTATTAATATATATATATATATTAATATATATAATAT
>JABUQX010015048.1:10000-15000 GCA_015478945.1 Trachelipus rathkii
AATAAAAGAAATAAATGGAAGGTGAAAGAAAAGAGGTTGTACCAAACAAGCTTTACTAAATTTAACTTCTAATATTAAGGTATCCTGGACACGGATACAAAGTGGGTTATAATCCACAAGTATAAATCCCTTTAGGAGGTGTCTTATTTGGACACTTAATCCCTGGATGCGGACCTTTACAAAATGGGCAATTGACTTTGCGGGTGTTTGGGGGATATGACGACGCACCTTTATAGGAGTGGCATTCTAACCTTCGATGACCCTTCTTTTTACAGTAGCTACAATTACCAAGGTATTTGTAGCATTCGGCCATTCTGTGTCCGACTTTCTCACAGTATTCACATATTAGACTTCTTTTATCCTCATTTGTGGATCGAGAAGCTCCCTTGTGATAACCGTGGGTACGAGCTTGAAAACTATTGTAATTCGGCGGTGGACTTCGGCGATTGTCACGGTAATATCGACTACCGGACGGCTTTTTTGTGGGATTATGGTTGGAATTATCAGGGAGATGTGTATTCTTTTGGTTCACCTCTTTTTGACGAGGTTTGCCTTGTTTCTGGTGCATCTTATCGGTCCAATTCGGATACACCGTATCTATTTGAATGATCGAGTCGATCGTCTCATTTAAATCTACCTTTTCTGTGTCGGTAGCTTTATAGTGAGCCTTATCTTTTATTACATGTTCAGGGGTAGTTTGAGAAAAGGTATGTGGAGAAGAATTAGTATCATCCTCCAATGAATCAGCAAAGCTGACTATGTCTTCCCATGGAAGTCTGCGAACACCATTTAACTCTTGCATTTTTATAAATTGGCGTACAATCTGTTCAATAGAAGGAGGTAGACTGTATAGAAAGGCTGAGCGCAAAGACTCATGCTCACGCATATCCAACCCTTTAAAGGCTCTACGAGCTAACTGTTCAAGCCGGAGTGCAAACATACGGATGGACTCTCCACGATGTCTACGAGCTGAATGATACCTTTGAAGTTGGTATTCATCTTTACGTTTCTCCTCATCATGATACCAACGGATTAACGTATCACGAACCGAGAAATAGTTTCGATCATCCTTTGTTAAGATCTTATATAATTTGAGGAACTTACCCTCCAATTTTTGTCCTAAGAATCTTAACCATTGTTGTGGTGCATTTGGATAATGCAAGCCACAATAAGCTTCGAAATCACCCAAATAAACCAAGAGGTCTTGATCGGCCTCATATTTGTATTTTCCTGGGTCAACTACTTTTAAGCGTTGACTGTTCTTGAGTAATTGAGACATCATGACAATTGCTTCAGTAAGCATATCTAAGTGTTGTCTTATCTGTTGACCAGTATACAAGGGAAGATCTGAGGAGTTCGATCCTTGAAATGTGTTAAAACCCTGGGACTGTGGTTGTAACAAGGGTCGACTCTGAGCTTGTTGAAAACCACTTTGATAAGTGTTCAGTTTTGGTTGAGATTGAGCTAAGTTATGTGGTATATCAGAATTTCTTTGCTGCTTAGACTGATATCCCACTCCTACATTGGGTTTCATCAATGGGACCTCCATTTTTGAGTGGAGTCCATTTGCTTTATACTCTAAGTTTCTTTGAGGTTTATGGTTAAATTGGTCTTCTTGGACGAGACCAGGATATTTATGAGAAGAACCTGGAAGTGGTTCTCTAGTTTTATTTACTTGTTTATGATCTCCATTACGAACATCAGGCTGTGACAAAGACTTTCCCACCAATTTTGGGGATGTATTTAAGACTTTAGAATCTGACTCTATAGGAGACATTTGCTTTTCTAAGGTTTCCTTATCCCTTAACAACTTGGAATGAAGACCTTTTAACACAATTGGTGACAACAATTTATCAGAGGTAAAGAGATCTGGAGGCAACATCTCCTGTTCTTTTCCATCAGCAGCAAAACCCTCTGCACCCATACAAGGGGCTGTTTCAATTGGTTCCTGGACCTCCGTATCTGAATTGGAATGTTCAGATATGTCGGTCTCAGAAGGTGTTTTAGGCCGTTTATCTTGTGTTGGGGAATGAAACATGTTGTAATTCGAAAATGAACTTATACAGAACACCAAGAATAACTTGTAACAAAATGAAAAATGGAATCTGAACCGATTCAACCGAAATTCGATAGGAATATTACACGAATAAATATAAGAGAAAGCTAAGATAGCGTTGTGACAACGTCAATCGTAGGCGCGGCTCTCCGAACAAAGGAACTCAGGTCCCTGTTCGGGCGCCAAATAAATTTAACGTGTCTATGTAACGGGAAGTGGCGGGGATAAATCCACGCAACTTCCCGAACGTTAGTAAAGAAAAGAGAAATAATAGAAAAATACTAGAACTTGAAATATGAGGTATAATAAGTAAACAAATACCTTTAGTCGTCTTTCAAAGCGTCAGCAGATTCTTCAGAAAGCTTGAGAATACGTCGTTTGAAACCAGAAAAAGGTACATCCGGATAGGAGAGTGAAGTATAGGTATGCCTAGCAGTAGGGTAACTTCACAGGACCCGAGGTTTTGCACGGACAGCAGCAAAGCCTTGAGAATGATGTTGACATCTATGACGCACTTTTATGATTTAAGACTACAGACGACTCTTTACTAAAGATGACTTATGAAGATTAAGAATAACAAAAATTATATTATAAAGAAATAAAAGAATTAAATGGAAGGTGAAAGAAAAGAGGTTGTACCGAACAAGCTTTACTAAATTTAACTTCTAATATTAAGGTATCCTGGACACGGATACAAAGTGGGTTATAATCCACAAGTATAAATCCCTTAAGGATTTCAGTACATAGTAATATAATAAATTAATAAATTTAGAACGGACCTTGACAATGGTCACAATGTATAGAATTAATTCGGAGATCAATAATATAAAGTATACTAATTAAAGAACATATAAGGACCTGGACAATGGTCACTAGTAAAAACTATAATTAAACATAGGTAGATTGTAATCAAATACTGGGTTCTAAAACTGGAAACCAATCTTACACTACTTTGACTTGCTTTGTAGAAGAATCTTTAGAAATCTCGTCACTACCATTGTTAAAGAAATCCTATTTACGAATCTACATCTAACTACTACTTACCTTGTTTAAATCTTGAGTTCTTCAGTTGTGATTAACCGCTATTGAAGAGTTCATAAGTCTTATTGTACCTGAAAATAACACAGAAGATTGGTCATTGGTTAAAATTGGATCAAGGATCAACTATTGCACAACTTGATTAATTGCCAAAGATAAGTACCTGATTTTGAGTGTATAAACACGTCCAACACACCACATATATGCTTGGTGTCTAATCATTCTTGTTTGTCCAAACCTTGAACCGGTTTCTCGCGATATCCGTTGCATTATTTTAGAGGAATCTACCTCTGTTTAATTATAGTTTTTACTAGTGACCATTGTCCAGGTCCTTATATGTTCTTTAATTAATATACTTTATATTATTGATCTCCGAATTAATTTTATACATTGTGACCATTGTCAAGGTCCGTTCTAAATTTATTAATTTATTATATTACTATGTACTGAAATCCTTAAGGGATTTATACTTGTGGATTATAACCCACTTTGTATCCGTGTCCAGGATACCTTAATATTAGAAGTTAAATTTAGTAAAGCCTTGTTGCTGTGGGGGGTTAAATTTAGTAAAGCTTGTTCGGTACAACCTCTTTTCTTTCACCTTCCATTTAATTCTTTTATTTCTTTATAATATAATTTTTGTTATTCTTAATCTTCATAAGTCATCTTTAGTAAAGAGTCGTCTGTAGTCTTAAATCATAAAAGTGCGTCATAGATGTCAACATCATTCTCAAGGCTTTGCTGCTGTCCGTGCAAAACCTCGGGTCCTGTGAAGTTACCCTACTGCTAGGCATACCTATACTTCACTCTCCTATCCGGATGTACCTTTTTCTGGTTTCAAACGACGTATTCTCAAGCTTTCTGAAGAATCTGTTGACGCTTTGAAAGACGACTAAAGGTATTTGTTACTTATTATACCTCATATTTCAAGTTCTAGTATTTTTCTATTATTTCTCTTTTCTTTACTAACGTTCGGGAAGTTGCGTGGATTTATCCCCGCCACTTCCCGTTACATAGACACGTTAAATTTATTTGGCGCCCGAACAGGGACCTGAGTTCCTTTGTTCGGAGAGCCGCGCCTACGATTGACGTTGTCACAACGCTATCTTAGCTTTCTCTTATACTTATTTGTGTCATATTCTTATCGAATTTCGTTTGAATCGGTTCAGATTCCATTTTTCATTTTGTTACAAGTTATTCTTGGTGTTCTGTATAAGTTCATTTTCGAATTACAACATGTTTCATTCCCCAACACAAGATAAACGGCCTAAAACACCTTCTGAGACCGACATATCTGAACATTCCAATTCAGATACGGAGGTCCAGGAACCAATTGAAACAGCCCCTTGTATGGGTGCAGAGGGTTTTGCTGTTGATGAAAAAGAACAGGAGATGTTGACTACAGATCTCTTTACCTCTGATAAATTGTTGTCACCAATTGTGTTAAAAGGTCTTCATTCCAAGTTGTTAAGGGATAAGGAAACCTTAGAAAAGCAAATGTCTCCTATAGAGTCAGATTCTAAAGTCTTAAATACATCCCCAAAATTGGTGGGAAAGTCTTTGTCACAGCCTGATGTTCGTAAAGGAGATCATAAACAAGTAAATAAAACTAGAGAACCACTTCCAGGTTCTTCTCATAAATATTCTGGTCTCGTCCAAGAAGACCAATTTAACCATAAACCTCAAAGAAACTTAGAGTATAAAGCAAATGGACTCCACTCAAAAATGGAGGTCCCATTGATGAAACCCAATGTAGGAGTGGGATATCAGTCTAAGCAGCAAAGAAATTCTGATATACCACATAACTTAGCTCAATCTCAACCAAAACTGAACACTTATCAAAGTGGTTTTCAACAAGCTCAGAGTCGACCCTTGTTACAACCACAGTCCCAGGGTTATAACACAT